>JAODAL010019827.1:0-70987 GCA_025379985.1 Phyllomedusa bahiana | reverse complement strand
TTTGTTTTTTGATCACGGGTTTGTGCTGATGTACCGTTAATAGCTCATATGACTTATTTACTCACTTAAGGCGACATGTATGAGCTTGGAACTGACTTGTTGGTTCTAACTGGCTTTTTTTTAGTGTAAAAGGCATCTGAATGTATGAAAGTGTTGTAAATGGGTCCATAAATCTGGCATGTTATACGCCTTACATAGCATATTTTTGCCGCATTTTGGCTCATTTTTTGGTGCATTCAAAAGTGCCGTGCCTAGTGCAGAATATGCCAAGTTTTGGCATACAACTGTTCATACATCTATAGAACAGGGCTACAGCAGGCTTTTTGGCTCAAAGCACGCCAGAAAACTGTTGCACCTCTGTTCGTACATGTTGCCGTTAGTGTATAGGGTATCATCAATTACAACATGTTCAGAGGGCTGGGCCTACCTATGCACTTGTGTGATTTATATGTTTATGTTTATGTTTAAGAAAGCCTTTGAAGCACTTCCTTTCTGCTATCTCTGTCTAACCCCACCCGTTTCTGTCACCTGAAAGCAGTGATCTACTCAATAGACCATATATATTGGTGCCTTGCGGGTCTGCAAGACTCTTGGTCTGCCAACCATTTATTAATTCCGCATTTTTAAAGTGACAGCATTTTTGAAGTGATATTGATGAATTTTGACCAAATTGTGACCGAAGGTGGCAGAAGGGGCAGAAACATATTGTAAGAAAATTGAGTTTACAAACCTACAGCTTATTTCACCATCCATTACTATAGCTATCTATCTTGCTGCCCTTTTACTTCCTGTCCTACCGCCCAGTCATGCTCCAAGCAACTCTGTCACATTAGCTCCTCTCTCCTTCCCTCCCCCATGCACGCAACCCCAAATACACAAACTTACTCACTTTAACTACCCAAACCACCCTTTTTCATGGTGCAGCACAAACGCCGATAATATTCATCACTAAACCCATCTGCGGTCACTTTTCATTCTCCTGCTTCTCGCTGCAGGGGACATCTCTCCCAACCCCGGTCCACCTTCCTTTCCCCCCTTTTATCCCACCTCCTCCTTTTCTCCACAGGAACCCTAACTAACCTGTTTGCTATTCGCTGTCAAGTCTTTTCCTGTTCCGTTTAAATGTGCTTTGTGGAATGCCCGATCGTCGGTAAAAACTCACTGCTGTCCATGACCTGTTCCTTTCTAACTCCCTCAATCTCCTAGCTCTAAACAGAAATTTGGCTCCAGCAATCAGAACACTCCCCCACTTCCTACCCACACCCCCAGACCTGAAAAACAGAGTTGGCTTTATTTTCTCCTCCACACTGCACCTACCAGGTCATTCCCCCCGCACCCTCCCTCACTTTCCCCTCCTGTGAGGTCCACACCCTCAGACTCTTCTGGCCATTTTCTCTCAGAGTCGCGGGTGTGTACAGACCCCCTGGCTCACCTCGCCAGTTTCTGGATCATTTTGCTGCCTGGCTCCCACACTTCCTCTCTACTGAAATACCCATTCTCATCATGGGGGAATTCAACATCCTCATTGACAACCCTATGTCTCCTTCTGCCTCTTGTCTTCTTTCACTAACCTCTTTCCCTTGGCCTCTCGCAACTTATAGACTTTTCCAACTCACAAGGATGGGAACTCTCTTGATCTGGTCTTCTGTCGCCTCTTGCTCTATTTCTAATTTTTGCAACTCTTTTTGGCTCTCTCTGATCACAACCTTATTTCTTCACTTTTGCTAACTCTCAGCCTTCTCTGGACACACCTCCCCATCACCCTTTCCGAAATCTCCGTTTCAATAACACTGGGGAACTATTGACACCATAAGCCCCTCACTGCCCCTAATCTCCTCCTTCTCCTGTCCTGACCTGGCCAATCAAACATTACAAATGAAACTCTCACAATCACCCTGGACATATTGGCACCACTCACACACCCGCCCCACCAGAGTCAGACCCCCGCAGCCTTGGCACACACATCAGACTCGTTTTCTCCATCGATGTTCCTGGTGTGCTGAGCGTCTGTGGAGAAAGTCAAAGCTCCCTGCAGATTTTTCTCCACTATAAATTCATGCTCAGGACTTACCACATGCCCTTCACTGCGCCAAAAAAAAATACTTCACCTCCCTCATCTCCACATTACACAACAACCCTAAACGTCTGTTTGACCCTTTCCACTCCCTCCTAGCCTAAAGCTCAGACCCCGGTCACTGACCTCTGTGCTGAAGACCTGGCCACTCACTTCAAAGACAAAATTGACAGTATCGGCATGACATCTTATCACAAACACCAAGCGGGAATCCATCCTGCCCCTCCCCGAAATTCCTCTAATCTGCTTTCAGCTTTGACCCGACATCAGAAAAAAAAGTGTCCAGGCTTCTCCTGTTGATGCCCCACCACCTGCTCTAGTGACCCCATTCCCTCCCCCCTTTTGTCCGTCTATTTCTCCAGCTGTCCTCTCTCACCTCATACCTCTCTCTCTCCACTGGTATATCTTCCCCATCCCCCTTTTAAAACATGCAATTAAAACCCCCCTTACTGAAAAAGCCCTCTCTGGACCCGTCCTGCGCTACTAACTACCGACCAGTCTCTAACCTGCCCTTCATCTCTCTAAACTCCTGGAACGCTTGGTCTCTACTCTCGCCTAATCCCTATCTCTCTGCTAATCTCCGCTTGACCCTCTGCAATCAGGTTCGCCTCCTACACTCCAACGGGGCCTATAGCAAAAGTCTCTAATGACCTCCTAACAACAAAAATCTCAGGGAAACTACTCATTGCTGCTTCTTCTGGATCTCTCTGCAGCATTTGACACTGTTGATCACCACTCCTCCTCAACATCTCAGCGCCATCGGTATCGGACACCGCTCTCTCTTGGTTCTCTTTCCCTACCTCTCTGACCGCTCCTTCAGTGTCTCATTTTCGGTTCTACCTCCTCTCCCCTCTCCTCTTGTTGTGGGGTTTTCCCCAGGGATCCGTTCTTGGTCCTCCTCTTTTCATTGTACACAGCCACCCTTGGCAAACCATCAGCAGATTCAGCTTCCAGTACCATCTCTACGTGATGACACTCAACTATACACCTTCCTCCCGAGAAATAACTCCTGCCCTGCACAAAACACCAGTGACTGTCCGCTGTCTCTGACCCTCATGTCCTCCCTGTAATCTTAAACTAAACCCACTAAAAATGAACTTTTTAGTCTTCCCACCGTCTACTAACCACCCCACCCTGCTAAACTTTTTGTGTGGGGTGTTTTGTGTTGGCACCACCATTTCTCCTAGGCAGCAGGCCGCTGCTTGGGGTTATACTAGACTCGGATCTGTCCTTCACCCCATATATCCAATCCCTTGCCCGCTCCTGTCACCTGCACCCAAGAACATCTCCAGAATCCTTCCTTTTCTCACTGTGGAAACAGCCCAAACTCTCATTGCTGCTCTATTATTTCTCGTCTTGACTACTGTAACTCCCTCTTAATTGGTTTTCCCTCTCTGTAAACTTCCCCCCTTTACAATCTGTCCTGAATGCAGCAGCCAGGCTTGTCTTTCCAGCCGTTATACTGATGCCTCTACACCTGTGTCAGTCTCTGCAAAGGCTACCTATTCAGTAAGAATACAACATAAACAAATCTCTCACCTAAAAAAACTCTCCCCCAGTGGTGCACCCCCCTATATCTTTCCCCCTCAAACTCTGTCTACCACCCTATCCGGGCTCTCCACTTGCTACTGATTCTAAGATTACACACCTCACTCATCCGAACCTCCCATGCCCGTAAAAAGATTTTGCACGTATTTGCACCAGTTTCTCTGGGCATGTTACCCCATGTGATCAGGCACACTCACAACCCTCGCAGTTTTAAGGGTGCTCTGAAAACCCATCTTCTTAGACAGGCCTCCCAAGATCCCTAATTGTTAACCCCCCAAATTCTGTCACACATTCATCACTTCCTAAACTTTGGCATCCACAGGCACTTATCTGTATATAGATGTATGGTTGGGATGGCAGATTCATCCACTTTTTTGTATACTACCCCATATTTATGTAACATGGCTGGACCAATGTAAACCAAGCACTTGAAACCCTTTGTTTCATCCATACACCCTAATAGATTGTAAGCTCTTGCGTGCAGGGCCCTCACACCGCGTGTCTGATTTGTACGTAGCTTTTTTACAATGTAATGTCTGGTTTGTCTTTGCTTATTCCCTCTATATTGTAAAGTGCTGCGGAATATGTTGGTGCTATATAAAGATTATTATTATTTATATGGGTTTGCTCAGTATTTGATACTTGTTCTATGATAATACATGTTTTTGACTTTTAAAGGGAATACCTAAATTTTTTCATGCCCTATCACTTGATGTGAAATTCCAGTGTTCATGAACTTACTGTGACTCTGGCAACGGTACTGTTGTTCTGTATTTCAGTTTCAGTAGTACACATGCATTTTGGTTGTCCTGATATTTTGAAGTAAATGACAGTATACAAGCATCAAAAGTAAAGAAAAGTTTGAATGGGTTTGCAACACAATACCCTTGGTAGTCTCTCTTCTACTCTTACATGATATATCTTGATTACTATTTGTATTCTCAGGTTGGAAACACAAAGAGACTAAAAGAGCGAATAATCTGTCAAATAAATGATAAATAAATGAATTTTGCCAGTGCATTGTAATCCTGCCGAGGGTCCATAGAAGGTGATGAAATTCTTTCCTGGGAGTACAAACTATTGAGTGTAGAGCACGGCAGACAAGAGAATATCCTCAGAATATTATCATAGTCTTATCCTTCTTCTCGGTATTCATTTGCTCATTTTCATATAAATGAATCATCCGGGTGCAATTGGGGAAAATGTCAGTGCTGCAGTGATTGTAAAAAACATGACTTATGTTATGAACTTCCCCTAGTTCAAAGCTGCTATCATCAATGCTATAAACATCATACAAATCAGTATTCTGTCACATCATTCTGTCATTACTGGAATCAATCAGATTTCAATCAAAGAGAATGTGGCATTGAAACATAAATTACGGGTTAATATATGAAGAGTAATCTAATGAACAATGCATATAGTCATTTATTTTCCTACAATTTCAAATAAAAACCTATAACAAGTGCAGTTAACTGTGAGCACAGACAGTCCTATCAATTCTATTAATATTACCCTTAATTACAGTTACCTTATATCAAGTAATGCAACATTGTGAAATGTAAGGGAAAATATAGTAACGGGAAGCTGAATTGTCCATAAATTGTATACCAGTCATTTCATTAAAGAAGACCCATCACCTCTCCTGATATTCTGTATGTAGGAAATACTTCTGAAAATGTATGAACACATTTACCATTGGGTATTACCGTTCCCCATTAACAATAGGATGTATCCATACTCAGTTTGACATTGTAGGCACTGACAGAGCCCAAGATCCATAGCCCCTAAACACAGTTTTGGACTTGGCTTCTAACCCAAAAGAACCAACTAATCAGTATCTGAAGCGGGTCACCACTGTTACCAGTTATTGTCAGAACAGGCAATTTGCTGTGTCAGATGTAGAGATCGGTCACTTCGCCGAATTTCCCGACAACAATAAATTCAGTCCGAATTACTTTGGGACGAATCGCGTTAAAAAACAGCTATTTCCAGGCTGCACAGAGCCTTCAGGGTGCTGTAGAACATTGTGCCATGCTTAAATATGCAGAGGGAGCTTGGTTTGGTCTTCATACAATGTTGTGTTTTAGTAGGACATGCACATGACTGCCGCCGCTCTTAGAATCGATTCACTATAAAATTCCCTGGGCACTTAAGAGGGCAAAACTTACCAAAAAACTGAAGGGGGAATGTGGCCTGATAAAGTCATGGCAGCGACAGCTGGAAAAAAACAAGCTGAGGGCTCAGGTGGCAACATCAGTGACATAGTGTGTAGGTTCAGGAGTCAGCCTCAGCAGCATGAGGTCAGACAGTGGCACAATGACATTCTGGAGGCGGCAAAAACAGGAGTAGGCCACAGAGTGGCACAATGACACAGGGTGTAGGTTACAGCAGCAGCCAGAGCAGCAGCATGAGGTCAGACAGTGGCACAATGACATTCTGCAGGTGGCAAAAACTGGAGTAGGCCACAGAGTGGCACAATGACAGAGAGTGGAGGTGACGGCGGCAGCAGCATGAGGTCAGACAGTGGCACAATGACATTCTGGAGGTGACAAAACAGTAAAAGGCCACAGAGTGGCACAATGACAGAGAGTGGAGGTGACCGTGGCAGCAGCATGAGGTCAGACAGTGGCAAAAGGGAAACATTCTGGAGGTGGCCAAAACAGTAGTTGGCCACTGAGTGGCACAATGACAGAGAGTGGAGGTGACGGTGGCAGCAGCATGAGGTAGAAGTGGCACAAGGACATTCTGGAGGTGGCCAAAACTGGAGTGGGCCCCACAGAGTGCACAATACGAGAGTGGAGGTGAGGGGGCAGGCAGCATGAGGTCAGACAGTGGCACAATGACATTCTGGAGGTGGAAAAACGGTGTAGGCCACAGAGTGGCACAATGACAGAGAGTGGAGTGACGGCGCAGCAGCATGAGGTCAGAAGTGGCACAATTACATTCTGGAGGGGGCCCAAAAACAGTAGTGGGCCCAACAGAGTGGCACAATGACAGAGAGTGGAAGTGACGGGGAAACAGCATGAGGTCAGAAGTGGCAAAATTTACATTCTGGAGGGGCAAAAACGGGTAGGCAACAGAGTGGCACAATGACAGAGAGGGGAAAGGGTGACGGGGCAGCAGATAAGGTCAGACAGTGGCACAATGACATTTTGGAGGTGGCAAAAATAGTAGGCCACAGAGTGGCACAATGACAGAGAGTGGAGGTGACGGGGAAACAGCATGAGGTCAGAAGTGGCACAATCCCATTCTGGAGGTGGAAAACAGTAGTAGGCAACAGAGTGGCACAATGACAGAGAGTGGAAAGGTGACGGCGCACAGAATGAGGCCCAGAAAAGTGGCACAATGACATTCGGGAGGTGGAAAAACAGTAGTAGGCCCACAGAGTGGCACAATGACAGAGAGTGGAGGTGACGGCAGCAACAGCATGAGGTAGAGTGGCAAAATTTACATTCTGGAGGTGGCAAAAACATAGTAGGCCACAGGTGGCACAATGACAGAGAGTGGAGGTGACTGGCGGGCCAGCATGAGGTTCAGAAGTGGCACAATTCCCATTCTGGAGGTGGCAAAAACGGGAGTGGGCCCAACAGAGTGGCACAATGACAGAGAGGGGAGGTGACGGGGGGCAGCACATGAGGTCAGACAGTGGCACAATGACATTCTGGAGGGGGCCCAAAAACGGGAATAGGCCACAGAGTGACAATGTGGGGGGGAAGTGACGGCGAGCACAGCATGAGGTCAGAAGTGGCACAATGACCATTCTGGAGGTGGCAAAAAGTAGTAGGCACAGAGTGGCACAATGACAGAGAGGGGATTTGACGCAGCCAAACAGCATGAGGTCAAAAGGTGGCACAATGACATTCTGGAGTGGTAAAACTGGAGTGGGCCACAGAAGGGCAACAATAACAGAGAGTGGAGGTGACGGCGGCAGGAGCAACAGCATGAGGTCAGAGAGTGGCCAATGACACAGTGTGGATGTCACGGCACCAGCAAAAAGCAGCAGCGGGTATGAGGTCAGAGAGTGGCGCAATGACAGAGTGTAGGAGGTGGTGGCAATACCAGTTCGTGGTAAGATGGTTGGGGGCAGATGGAGAAACTGTCAACAGTTGTGTGGCATCAGGTGGGGTGCGGCATCAGAATAGTGACGGGAGGCAGGTAGTTTAAACCCCAGACTCATTTCTCACAGTTTGGGTGAGGCGTCATGGCTGATGTAATCTGACGCTTAAGCATTGGTGTGTGGAAATCCTGGCCGATCCACGCCTGATTCATCTTGACAAAGGTCAGTCATTCCACATTTCCCGTGGACAAGCGGGTTCCCCTTGGGGTACGATGGCCCCCGCCGCACTGAACCCACCGCTCTGATCCCACACTACTGGCCGGCAGGACAGCTTCTCCACTGCAAACTCGACAAGTTGGGGCCCACACATCCAGTTTGGCTCCCAGTAGTCCAGTGGATCTTCAAAACTGGGGTGGCAGAGTGCTGCCCAAAAGTAGGCCCACCACCTGTTGGTTCAGGGTCTGCTCCAGTTCCTGCTGCTGCTGGGATGCCCTCCTCACTGGGCGGGTGAAGGAAGCTGCTCATCAGTGACTCCAGACTTAGGTTGCTGCTGATGGAGCTGGTTACTGCTAAATACCCCCCCACCTTTCCCAGCAGCCGCGGCAGTAGTACGTGAGCCTGGAAGAACCCCCGGACAGACCTGTCGAGGAGGGACGATGCCGCACATAGGCCCCGGCCCAAACTGACTACGGTGGATTTCCCTATAGTATTTTAGTTTGTCCCCCCTTCAATAGCGGGGAAAAAAGGGCTCCATTTTGGAACGGTAGCGAGGGTCCAATAGGGTGGAGAGCCGAAGTCATCCCTCTGCCGGAAAGCTGACTATTTTGGCTGTCACTAGCCAGGCAAAATCAGCATGCTTGGGGCCATCTGCACAAGTGACTCGAGGGGCTCCCTGCCTCCATCTCCACTGTATACTGCCACGGGGGCATGCGGGTCATCTGCCTCTTTTCCTCCATCTCCATCTACCCCCTCCCGCTGCTCCTGCTCCTCCTCTCTTTTCACCTGGGTAGAAAATCCACTATTTCAACAACAATGCTGCTGCTCCAATGTCCTCTTTCCCCCTTCCATTTCAGTCCCCACCGGACTCATGTGATGTTGTCCCCCACGTCCCCCAGTCCCCCTGCCCAGACAGATTTTTCAGCATCTGTTCCAGGACATGAAGCAGTGGAATGCGTTATTCATCCCTAGTCCTGGCGACTGACAAATAACGTGGCCTCCTCGAAAGGCCTCAACAAACGGCAGGGTGTCACGATGAGCTGCCACTGGCTGACATCAAAGTTACACAGGGGAGTACTCCTGTCCGCCTGGAAACATCAAAAAAACGTTAATGGCCTTTCTCTGTTCATACAGTCGGTCCAACATGTGCAGACTGGAATTCCAACGGGTGGAAACATGCATATCAGAGTGTGTTGGGGAGGTCTTCTGCGCTGCAACTCGAGGAGGGTTTTTCCTGGCTTTGTAGGAATGGGTGAAGTGCATGCACAGTTTCCTGGCCATTTTCAGAATCTTCTGAAGATTGGTGGAAGACTTCAGGAAGACTTCAGGAACCTTTTCACAACCATATTGAACACATGCGCCATGCAGGGCGCATGGACCATCCCCCTCGGTGCAACGGGCACCATGTTACTCCCATCGTCCGTCACCATGGTTCCCATTTGCAGTTGGCGCGGAGAAAGCCACACACGATTTCTTGCTGCATGACGCGGAGCATTCCTCCCCTGGGGTGACTTCGTTCGCCGAGGCAAGCCAGGTGTAGTACTGCGTGACTCCGCGGTGCCCTACTTTGGTGGGATGATGGAGGAGTACTTGTGGAGGGTGAGATGGTGGTGGTGGTGGAGGAGGAGGAGGCGGACATTGGCGCAGGAGCCGCAGTTTGACAACGTGGAGGAGAAAGCGCCATCTCCTGTCCAAGTTGTTGGTGTGCCTGGGCAGGAAGCACAGTCACCCCGTGGGCCGTAAAGGGCATGTATGGCCCTGACCCGTAGTTACAGCTCCAGCGTCCCCGCTTCCGTGCACCCCTTTGGGAACAAACGATAAGCTCAAGGATGGCCCACCTTTGTTCTACATACTGGGTACTGCCTTTTTGGAAAATACATTAGGCTTGGAACTCTCCATCTCGGCTCGGGACAAGCCATTAGTCTCTGAACGGTGCAGAGTCCCCATTTGGAAAGGTAGGGACTGGCCGTACCAAAACTTGACAGGAGCACGGTAAGCTGCTGACCCTTAGGATGGTTTGATGTATTCTGTTGTATCTTTGCAATCGCCTCGCTGAACGACTACTGGCGCCCTGAGTAGCGAGGAGCAGGAGCATCTGGACGGGAGATGATGTCAAAGAGAAACAGGGCTCTTCTGCAGGGTGGTGGAGCCTTGACTGGCTGCAATGGCATGCGTGCCACAAGGGCGCTGCTGCTGCTGTTGCTGCGGCGGCAGGATGGACCACCACATCTGAGCCATGTTTCTCCCAGGCCACCGGATGGTGCCGCCTACTGCAAGAAGCAGGGGAAATTGGCCCCATTTCTTCGCTGCCAAGTAGCTACTGACTGCCCTCCTCAAATTGTTCATCCTCGCTATATAGTGGCGCTGAGCCCAGACCACATAGTAGATCTCTGGCTGAGGAAACCGGATGGAACAGAGGCGGGTTGAGGACAGGTGAGGATCGCTGACCCGCTGCCGGGCCATGCCAACTAAGGGTTGTGTCTGACGTTCCCACCGACTCTTGGCTGGGGTTTTCAGAAGTCATCTGGGAGGAAGTGGATGACCTAGTCCTTTCATCAGAAGGGTAATGACAGCGGCAGTTGTAGCCTCACCGAGTGACCCCTGCTGCGACGTCCCCTTGCTGTGCTGCGACCTGGGCCTGGAATGTTTGTGCCTCTGTGTTATGTAAAACATTGAAAATTAAATGTATTCTGATTTGTTCATTAAACCATTGCTTAAATTCTGGATTGTCCTTAAAACCTGCAGCTCAGATTGTGAAACCCCTCTCCCCACCCCCCTGAGAAATGTAATTCCTAGCCTGTGTCTGTAGATCCTCACCCCAGCATTTGTGACTGTTAATTACTGCACTGTTTAGATACCATGGGTTTATTACGCTTTATGGCCCAGGATTGTATATGCAGCTGTCCCGATACCTGATAACCTTTGACCCCCCACAATAAAACTTTCATTGACCTGCGCCCCAGCAGAAGCGCAGTCCGTGAGTGCCACCTAGTGGCGTTAGTACGCATCACCCTCATCAGACACTCCTGTATACACCCACCTCCTAAAATAATTCCAGCCAGTAAGAGAGTAGGCAGATATGAGAAAGGAGGAGAGAACCTGGACAGGGGTTTGGCCCTATAAGACATGTTGCCAGACTCTAATCTGTGTTCATAGTCTGGGGATCAATTTCAGATTGAGCTGTGTTCCATTTTCTTTCACCAATGCCCCTTGGATCTGAAGGCTGAAACACCTTGTAAGTGTGAAATCTTCTGAGTTTTTATCCTTTTTATTTTCAGAACTGTATTGATGTGTATGTCATAGTCTTTGTTATCATATTTTGTTCATGTAAGCACTGAAAATCATTTTAAAATTAAAGTTAACCTTAATTCGTAAGTTCTTGGTGTTGCACGAATCCATTTCCTTGAAGGATGTATTTTCTTTTGTAGCTGCTTCGGGAGCAGTGAGTTGAGTATTTTTACGTGTTTTTTTTAGAATATCTGTTAGGAATCAGATTCCTTCCAGCTGATTCTTTTTGATTATTGAAGGAAGGTGGTGGCAGCGTGTATTTTTGGGGGCTGGACCTGTCTTGTGGTGCGATTTATGCTTGATTCGCTACCTGAGTGAGAGGTGAGCGCAAGTGGAAATAACTCTACCCCATTGCAGTGGCCCCCCCAGTCACGTGCTGGTGAGCATGTACGTGACAAATTGGTGGCAGAGCGGGGTGGGATATTTTTCTTTTTATTGCAACATTAGTGCTTGGTTTAACAAATTATTCCCTGCACTAAAAGACTGGCTGTATCTTTGTGAAGATTACACCAGTCTTACAAGAACTAATGCAGTGCTTACTTAACATACACATCAATCAGTTTCCCTTCCCTGTTTTTCTTTTATATATTTTATTTGGCAAAGGGTGCTTTGTAAGATGGCAGCCCTATACAAGAAGAGCAGTAAAGAAACTCTCATTACCTTGCAAGGAGGAGAAAAAATAAATCTGGCGGCAAAGACGAAGGTTCAGCTGATCCGTGAGCTCGTGGAGCAAGATTTACAGCAGCTGGACGTGGCGTCAGAGAACGAAACTGACAACGCACAGGTCCAATTGACAGAATTTGCTCCTGAAATGATTTCCCCTGAGGACACCCGCAGCGGCAGTTCTCAGGGAGGCATGGACTCTACTCTGGGCATGGCTTTGCAGCAACTTGGCCCTTGTGACCCTAATGTGCGCCTACAACTTATCCTGCAATACCAAAAAGCAGAGAGAGAGGTTGCGGAACGTCAGGCCGTGCGAGAGGCAGCCGAGCGCCAAGCAGCGAGAGAGGCTGCGGAGCGTCAAGCTGAGAGGGACCTCAAGCTACAGCTGGCAAAAACTTGAAAGGGGTGAAGCTTTGCCACGGCCTCATGCCCAGGATACAAACCCTTTGAAACCCCGACTAGAACACTTTCCTGTGATGGAAAAGAATGGGGACTTAGATGTTTTCCTACGAGGATTTGAAAAGACTTGCAGACAATATCATCTGCCCAAAGAGGGGTGGGCACGATATCTGCCCCCAGGACTAAGGGGAAAAGCCTTGGAGGTTTTTTCGGACCTCCTACCAGAGCAAGACGGGGACTATGACGCCATAAAGAGAGCTCTGGTCATGAAATATCACCTCACTCCGGAGGTGTATCGCAGGAAATTTCGGAGTCTGCAAAAAGGTCCCACTGACAGCTACGCAGATGTGGAGAGCAGCTTAAGTGCCACCTGTGAGCAATGGGTAGAAGGACTCTCTGTTTCCAGCTTTGAGGACCTGTTGAATCTAATGATCAAGGAGCAGCTTCTCCATATCTGTCCGGCAGAGGTTCGTCAGTTTGTCTGTGACTGGAAGCCCAAGACGTCCAAAGACGCAGCTGACCTGGCAGACTCCTATGTTACCAACAGGATGCCAGAAGCCCGGAGAACCCTGAGTCCACCTGGGGGAGAGTTAAGCGGGTGGGGATCCCCTGCTCCTCCCCATCGATCACCTGGGCACCCCCTATTTACTCCACCTGGGTCCCCGAGACCCACTGCCCATTGACTGACATGTCCCAAATTTTTTTATCTGCAACCAAGTGGGGCATGTTAGCGCCACTTGTCCCGCCAAGCGGAGGAGTCCCCCGATACCCCCAGCGCCCCCGGTAACAGGCCCTTCCATCTATCTTATAACTGGGACTGCAGGAAGGGGAAAGCATAACCTTCAACCTGTCACCGTGGGCAGAAAAGTCGCCATGGGCTTCAAAGACGGGGAGCAGGGGTTTGAGGGTTTTGGGGCGTCCAGAGATGGTGGATGCTAGAAATATTATTCCGGGAAAGACCATGACCCTGACTGGATTTGGCGGGCCCAAACTCTGCTATACCAATGGCTCGTGTTTATCTGGACTGGGGAGCGGGCCAAGGGATGAGAGAAGTGGGGATATCCGCTACTATCCCCTATTCCATTGTACTGGGTCTGGATTTGGGGGTGATGCAAGTGAATTATGTTCCAGCTCCCCCTCTGAAAGCAACCCCAGCAACCCAGAGATGTGATTCCCCCCAGAGACTGTGCAATACTTCTGGAAAATGCGCGGGTGTGAAGGGAAATCTGACAGTGGATGTGCTTCTGAATGATGCCACTGATATGTGTACTGTGCAAAATGACTGTCCATATGTCACTCCTGTGACCCATAGTCCGGATGCCTGCAAGCCTCAGCTTTGTGTGTCAGCTGACCAGCCCCAGGCGCAATGTTGTGCAGAGAGCAAATTGCTGGCTGAGGTGGAAGAGTCTGCAGGCCCCCTCAACCCACCTTCTGCTAACAGTCACAGCTCTCACATTCTCCAATTATCAGATCACAGGGCAGAGGAGCTGACAGGCGAGACAGTCCTGCCCCCTGCTGAGTCTGGTAATCACGGAGTGCATGGGGAAGAGGGAGCTAAACCAGAGTCTAAAGAATTGGGAATCCCTGATAGCAGCCCCCATGATGTGTGGCCAGGAACCATTTGGGGATAGCCAGGACTATACTGTGTCGCCTTTCCCCCTATCAAGGGGCCCTCCGCACCCGAGGGGGGAAGTGTTTGTATTATGTTTGATGTATCTCAGGCCTGTTATGAGGCCTACTATTTTATCTCAGCCCGTTGTGCTGGATGTTGCGGGGTTCCAGGCCCGGTTGGGCTAGACATCGATTTATCTTTCAGCTGTGTTGTGGGCCCAGATGTATCCCAGCCCACAGACAACTTCAGAACTGTTGTGAACCCCGGGTAACATATCTCAGCCTGTAATGCTGGGTGCCCCTTGTATCTAAGCTTGCCAGCATGACTTGGCTGTTATGGACAATAAGGATGTTAGCCAAGCCTGGAGGCGTATCTCGGACTGTCATGGACACTAATGATTTATCCAAACCTGAGGGTGTCTCTCGACTGTTGTAGACCAATTATAATGTACCTAAGCCTGAGGGTGTTTTCCCCAGATTATAATACGGGGGGATGCCCATCCCCGAGTCTGGTTTCCATAATCCAACAGCTCAGTGGATGTGCCTGGCCCAATGATGCATGTCAATCTGCTTGCCACAGTGTATCCAAACCAGTAAGGTATGCTCCTGCCTGCCCTGTGGGTGTATCCAACCCCATGAAGTGTAATGGTGACTCGTTCCAAGCTGTTGGATCCAAAGCCAAACTGTGGGATAATCTTTGCCAAGGTTATTCCCGGGGTCTGAGGTGGGTAAGGCTTTAGACCCCGTTCATAGAGGTGATGGGGTCCCACATGTAACGTGTGATATGTACCGCCCAGCGGGAGTCCTCCAAACACAATATCTGATAGTTCAGATACAGAAAGGGCATTGAGCGTGGGTATGCGATGGTCTCTCTCGCCAGGGAAGTACGGAGGCGGGGTCAGGGGATGGCAAGTGAGCCAGTCCCCCACGGCCACTACAAAAGGGGGAGGGGTTATGTAAAACATTGAAAATTAAATTTATTCTGATTTGTTCATTAAACCCTTGCATAAATTCGGGATTGTCCATAAAAACCTGCAGCTCAGATTGTGAAACCCCTCTCCCCCCCCCCCTGAGAAATGTAATTCCCAAGCCTGTTTTCTGTAGATCCTCACCCCAGCATTTGTGACTGTTAATTACTGCCTGTTTAGATACCATGGGTTTATTACGCTTATGGCCCAGGATTGTTATATGCCAGCTGTCCCGATACCTGATAAAACCCTTTGACCCCCACAATTAAAACTTTCATTGACCTGCGCCCCCGCAGAAGCGCAGTCCGTGAATGCCACCTAGTGGCGTTAGTACGCATCACCTCATCAGACACTCCTGTATCACCCACCTCCTAAAATAAATTTCCCGCCGTAAGAGAGTAGGCAGATATGAGAAAGGAGGGAAAAGAACCTGGACAGGGGTTTGGGCCCTATAAGACATGTTGCCAGACTCTAATCTGTGTTTTATAGTTTGTCGATCAATTTCAGATTGAGCTGTGTTCCATTTTCTTTCACCAATGCCCCTTGGATCTGAAGGCTGAAACACCTTGTAAGTGTGAAATTTCTGGTTTTTATCCTTTTTATTTTAAGAAACTGTTTGTGTGTATGTCATTTGTCTTTGTTATCAATTTTGTTCATGTAAGCACTGAAAATCATTTAAAATTAAATTAACCTTTAAATTCGTAAGTTCTTGGTGTTGCACGAATCCATTTCCTTGAAGGAGTGTATTTTCTTTGTAGCTGTTCAGAGCAGTGAGTTGAGTATTTTTTAGTGTTTTTTTTTAGAATCAGATTTTCCCTTTCCGCCTGATTCTTTTTGGGTTATTGAAGGGAAAGGGGGTGGCAGGCGTGTATTTTTGGGGGCTGGACCTGTCTTGTGGTACGATTTATGCATGATTCGCTACCTGAGTGAGAGGTGAGCGCAAGTGGAAATAACTCTACCCCATTGCAGTGGCCCCACCAGTCACGTGCTGGTGAGTGTGTACGTGACACTCTGCCACTCGCAGGTGAGGAGCCTGCCACCTCTCTGTCTGACATACTGTTTGTTCTAAAATGTACAGACACTGTTTGATGAAGATATCTGTATATGATAAATACACATCCTGTATTTGACTCCAAATGAACCCACTAAGAAGCTTGGGTAACCCTTAGATATAAATTGCGCTCCACAAATTGGGGAGGAAAAAATTGACTTGTATGTGCGTTTAAAAACTCTGTGTATTTTACTGAATATAAAAGCACAAACAGGCTTAATTAACCTTTCGGATATGAATTAGCTACCAGAATTTATTCTGTGGCGGTGAAAAACAATGTTTCTTTTACTGAGTACAACTGCAGAAAAATACTTAGTTAACCCTTGGATGTAAATTGCGCAAAAGAATTGAGCAGCCAAAAACTACCAGCTTTGTAGCATGTTACAATGGTGTGTATTTTACGCTACACAACAAGAGGAAAACTTGTAATTAACCTTGGCTTGTGAATTATGCTACAGGAAAAATGTATTTTTTGGCGGTGAAATAAACGTTTTCTTTTAGTCACCACAGCAGCAAAACAACGCTTAACCCCTGCATGTAAATTGCGCAAAGGAATTGAGCAACCAAAAACTACGAGCTTTGTCGCGTGTTACAATGGCGTGTTTTTTACGCTACACAACAAAAGGAAAACTTGTAATTAACCTTTGCTTGTGAATTATGCTACAGGAAAAATATATTTTTTGGAGGTGAAAAAGACGGTTTATTTTAGTCACCACAGCAGCAGAACAACGCTTAATTAACCCCTGGATTTAAATTACGCAAAAGAATTGAGCAACCAAAAACTACGAGCTTTCTAGCGTGTTACAATGGCGTGTTTTTTTACGCTACACAACAAGAGGAGAACTTGTAATTAACCTTCACTTGTGAATTATGCTACAGGAAAAATGTCTTTTTTGGCGGTGAATTAAACGGTTTCTTTTAGTCACCACAGCAGCAGAACAACGCTTAATTAACCCCTGGATGTAAATTGCGCAAAAGAATTGAGCAGCCAAAAATGAAGTGGTATTTGTATTGTAAAAACGCTGTTTCTTTAAATGAATACAACAGGAACTGGCTTAGATCACCCTTGGATATTCAATGTGCTGTGAGCAGATAGCATTAAAATGTATATGCAGCTGCACTGGACACACACTGGACTTCAGATCCAATACCCCACAAAATCAGAAATAGAACATTAAGAGAAGCAGTCTCTGAGACAAGCTGTGACACCCCCCAAAAATCGCTGTATAAAAATGAGTTCTTTAGTATCAGCTATCATAAGCAGCCGCGGCAGCACCTTCCCTAATCAGTACAGTGAGAGCGGTATGAGCTCCCAGCGTCGCGCCCGGACTTATATAGTGCGGTGACGTCACAGAATCCCGCCGGTCTCTGATTGGCTTCATCTCTGCACATGTCATGCAGGCTATGCCCTTCTTCCTCCCAGAGCTCTTTGCCCCATGTAACGCCATGTGCTCGCCGCCATTTTATCAATAAAAAGCACACTTCATTCATCCGAAGTACCCCAGAGTTCGACTTCGTTCCGAACCGAAGTTTTCCTGAAATTCTAAACGAATTCCACGTCATTAGAATCAATTCGCCCATCTCTAGTCATATGCCAACTGAAAATAACAAACATATGGGTCAGCCTTTGTTAATTTCCAGTTGGCATATGACACAGCAGAATGCCTGTTCTGACAATAACTGGTAACAGTGGTGACCCGCTTCAGATACTGATTACCTGGTTCTATTGGGTTAGAAGCCAAGTCCAAAACTGTGTTTAGGGGCTATGGCTCTGTCAGTGCTTACAATGTCAAACTGAGTATGGATACATCCTATTGTTAATGGGGAACAGTAATATATATGGGTCAGCCTTTGTTAATTTCCAGTAGGCATATGACACAGCAAAATGCCTGTTCTGACAATAACTGGTAACAGTGGTGACCCACTTCAGATACTGATTAGCTGGTTAGTGGCAGAGTAACCTTAGGCAGTCAATGGTTTCTGCCACTAGATGGAGCAAAGCAGGATACCTGCAAGCAACATGCCACCAAGGTTACCTGGCCTTGGGGGTAAAAGCCAGCCACATATATTGTCTGCCACAGTAAGCGGTTGGCAGCCGTGTATAGTTAGTTTGGCTGATCTTGATTGGCTCTTATCTGGAGTAGACAACATGTTGGGTGGGTGTTTACTCCCCGTGTTCCTGGACAGGCTTTGTAGAGGTCTCTGGAGGCCTATAAAAAGCTTGGTTCTACAGGTGATCTAGAGGCATGGTCTGCTATTTGGAGTCACGTAGCAGAGGAGCCAAGGAGTAGGGCTCTTTCCCACCGAATCTTGAGATATGCCAGAAACATACTGTACTGGTGTGTATAGGTGGTACTAGATGTTAGGTTCAGACCCCTGAGTAGAGAGGGACTGTGTGTGTTAAGTTAATGGCTAGATGGCCAAGGGTTTATTTTGTATATTTGTTTCTGTTTACTGCTGTACATTTATACTGTGCCTGAATAAAGCTGGCTGAGGCCAGTTTAGAAACAGAAGCCTGATGTCGGAATACCTCATGTTGGTGTTCCAAGCGTTCTAAGAAAGACGGTGATCCTGCGAGATGAATGACCCCCAAGCTGAACCAAGATGGCGGCCATACAAGTGTGAGGTCTTACAATATACATATACACAGTTGAAACCAGAAGTTTATATACACTATCTAAAAAGACACATGTGCATATTTTTCTCACTATCTGATATGAAATCAGAATAAACCTTACCGATTTTGGTCAATTTGGATTGCCAAAATTATTTACATTTGCAAGATGCCAGAATAATGAGAAAGATAATTTTTTTAAGGCATTTTTATTACATTTTTGCAAATTGAAAAGTTTACAGAAAATTTCTTAGAAATTTGGTTTGCATTCCCCTTAAACCTGTAGGGCTTGGGAAAAAAATTTTTTTGGGATATCCTTCCAAAGCTTCTAAAAAAATTTGTTAGTGGGAAATTTTTAGCTCTTTTTTTTCCTGCAAAAATGGTGTAACTGAGCCGTTTTTTGGGTTGCTTGATCGACTTGTTTTTTAAAGTTTTTTCCCAAATAAATTTTAAATTTAGGTTTGAGATCTGGGCTTTTTTGATGGCCACCCCAAAAAGTTTTGGCCCTTGGGTTATCCTTAACCCAACCTTTGTAACAGTTTGGGCAGTTTTTGCTTCAGGTCTTTTGTCCTTTTGGGAAGGGGAACCCCATTTCCCCCACCAAGCTTTAACTTCCTGGCGGGTTGTCTTGGATGTTACTTCATTTATTCCCAAATAATCTTCTTTTTCATGATCCCATCTTTTTTGGGTGAAGTACACCAGTCCCCCAAGCAGCAAAAAAACCCCCCCAACATGATGCTGAAACCCCTTTGTTTACGTTGGGATGGTGTTCTTAGGTTCCCAAGTTTCCCCCCTTTTCCTCAAAATTAAAAATGGTTATTAGGGGCCAAAACTTTTCCCAATTAAGTTTCATCGATCCAGGATGTCCCCAAAAATGTAGGTTTTTTTGTCCTGTGTGCATTTGAAAAACATTAATTTGTCTTTTATAGATTTTTTTGGGGGGAAATGGCTTTTTCCCCCGGAGGGACCTTTCAGCCCATGTTGATATAGTATTCTTTCACTGGGATAATGGTTTACAGCTTCCCGCATTTCCAAGGTTTTTTGCTTTTGTTCTTTGGTTGATATGCACTGTGGCAAAAGAAAGTTAATCTTGAGAATAGAACCTGCTCCTACCTGGTGTTGAGGGTGGACTTTCCCCATCTTGTTTGTATTTGGTATAATTGTTTGTCAGTGAATGAGGCCCCTTCAAGTTTCGGGAAAACTCACCAAAGGATGATCCGACTTATGGAAGCTCAAAATTCATTTTAATATTTGGTGATTTGTTAGAATTTCCCTGATGTTTACCAAAAGCAGTGTTTTCTGGTGTTGCATAAAAAATACATCCCCAGGTGTGTTTTAAATTAAACTCAGAGTTGCAGTAAACAATCGAAGTTCATAATCGAATTCATATGGGCTGCCCCCAAATTTTTTTAAAGGGCATATAATCTAGTGTATGAAAAATTTTGACTTTGCGAAAGTAAAAAAATGCTTTAAAAAATTCTTTTCTCATTTTTGGCATTTGGCAATATAATTAATTTTGGTAAACCAAAATTGACCTAAAAGGGGTAAGGTTTTTTTAAATTTTTCATTCAGATAGAAAGGGAAAAAATATGCAGTGTCTTTTTATATAATGATGTAAACTTTTGGTTTCAACTGTATGTATAACATAATACTAAAGTTCGAGCTCGGGCTAGACGCCCCTGCTTACGTATGGAAGGGGGAAAAAAAAAGGCAAGACTCGAATGTTCTCCTATTGCAGAAAGTTTATCTATTAGGGTGGTTTGTTGCTACTGTCTGTGTCTCTTTGTCAACACTACCCATTACTTCTTGATCTTTCCATATTGGTGCAGTTGAATAGATGTAGTAGTGTCCCTCTAAAACAGTTTATTGTGCTTTTGAAGCAGAGGAATGAGGTTTCACTTTACTGGGCAGTTCATGGCAATGTTGGTGCACTGGCTGGAAACTTGCACCCATTCCTGTATTGAAGTGCCCCACCCAAAACTGTGTAAAATGTAGAGAAAACACAAATTCAACAATTTGGAAATCTCTTACAGCCATATTTCATTCAAAACAGAACACATATCAGAAGTTGAAAGACATTTTTAAATTTTTATTTTAAAAAACATTAATTTAGAAATTGTTGGTAGTGACGTATCACAAAAAATGACAGGATTAACAAAAGATTAAAAAAGTAAGTGGTACTAACGAAAAACAGCTGTAGGGCCAAATAGTCATATGACTGTATGTAACAAGACCATGCTAAAGAGGCAAATTCTCCCAGTTGCAAAGATGGTCACCCATTTGTAAAGAAAAGAAACTGTATCTAAAACTGTAGAACATTTTAAGAATAATTTTTCTTAACATAAAATTGCAATAACTTCATATTCCAACCTGTACCGTACATACTATCATCAAAAGATTTAGAGACTCTGGAGAAACCCATGTACACAATGAACAAATCTGATGGTCATTATGATGCAGAATTACAGAATACAATGTTAAACTTGTACCATACAAAGAAGAATATGTATATGAACACAATCCAGAAAAGCTGCTACCTTCTCTGTACCAAATCTCATTTGCAATGGACCCAGGCAAAATGGAAAACTGTTCTGTGGTCAGATGAAACTAAATGTGAAATTCGTTATGAAAATAATGGACGCTGTGTCCTGTGGATTCAGAAGGAAAGAGACCATCCAGCTTATTAGCAAACAGTTAAAGCTTGCTTTGTGCTTGGCAGGGGGCAACTTACACATCTTGAAATAAATCTTTAATGCTGAGCAGTATATAGAAGTTTTAGAAAAAGCATTTGCTTCCATCCAATGTTTCTTTCAGGTAAAACCTTGAAAGTTTCAGCAAGACAATACTAAAAAAAAACTCACCACTGCAACAGAAAAGCTTCATAGAAGAACGTTTGTGTGCTAAACTGGCCACCTGCAGTCCCAACTTTTTACCAATAGAAAACATTTGATGCACTATGAAATAAAAAAATCTGACAAAGAATGGGTCAACATTCCTCTCCCAAAACTCCAGCATTAGTTCCTCATTCCCCGTTTTTAAAATGTTTGAAAGAGTAGGATACTCACAAAAAGTGGAGTTGCCACTTTTAAAACTTTTTGAGAGTGTTTTGTAGGATGGGCGAATTGATTTTTAACGGTGGAATTTGTTTGAAATTTCAGGAAAAATTCGGTTTGGAAAAGAAGTCGAAAATTTTGGGGTACTTGGGGTGAACGAGTGTGTTTTGATTATAAAATGGCTGCGAGCACATGGGGTAAAAGGGGGAAAGCCTCGGGGGAAGAAAGGGGTAGCCCGCATGACATGTGCGGATGAAGCCCAAACGGACGGGGGGGATTTGTGAGTACCCCATTTTAAGCCGGCGCGCCGCTGGGGAGTCCCCTCCTCTCATGTACTGATAGGGAAGGTGCTGTGCGGGTGATGCGTTTCTGAAAAACTGATTTTTATACCGATTTCTGTGGGGGGTCTCAGCTTGTCTCAGAGACTGTCTCTGAATGTTTTATTTTTTGATTTTTTGGGGTTTTGGATCTGAAATCCCGTGTGGTCCCCTGGCTGCATATAATTCAATTCCAAGTGGGATCTAAGCCCGTTCTGTTGTTTCATTTAAAAAAAAAGGTTTTTTTACAATACAAATAAAACTTCATTTTTGGTGGGAAATTCTATTGCGCAATTTACACCCAGGGGTTTAAATTTAAGCGTTGTTTTGGGTGTGCTGAAAAAAATAAACCGGTCTTTTTTCAACCCCAAAATTATATTTTATTTTTTTGGTAGCAAATTTCAAAAGAAAAGGAAATTTAAAAAATGTATCTTTGTTGTGTGGGTAGAAAAAAACACCCCAATTGTAAACGCTACTGTTTGTGCGGTCAATTTTTTTGGCGAAAATTTACATCCGGGGGTTTATTTAAGCGTTTTTTTCCCTGGTGTGTAAAAAAAATAAAAACCGTTTTTTTCCAAGGGCCCAAAAAATATATATTTTTTTTTGGGTAGTTTTTCAAAGAAAAGGCAAATTAAAACTTTTATTTTCTTGGTTTTGGCTTAGGAAAACCCCCGCCCCAATTGTAACACGTACAAAGCTTTAGTTTGTGGGGCTCAATTCTCTGGGAAAATTTAAAATTCCGGGGGTTTAAATTAAGCGTTGTTTTGCTGGTGTGCTGACAAAAGAAAAACCCTTTCTTTTTCAACCCCAAAAATATATTTTTTTTTTTTTGGGTTTGTTAATTAAACTAAGAAAAGGCAAATTACAACTGTATCCCCTTGGGTTGTTGTGGCGTAGAAAAAAACGAAATTTGGGTAAAAACGCTAGTTTTTTGCGGTTTCAATTCTTTGGCGAAAATTTACACCCCGGGGGTTTAAATTTTAAGCTTTGGTTTTGCTGGTGGGGGCTGACAAAAATTTAAAACCGTTTTTTTCCCAACGCCAAAAAATATATATTTTTTTTGAACCCTAATTCAAACCCAAAGGCTAATTAAAAATTGAAATTCTTGTTGGGTGGCGTGGGGAAAAAACCCACCCCAAATTTTGTAACCCCGCTACAAAGCTATTTAGTTTGTGCGGGCTCAATTTTTTTGGCGCAATTAAAACCGGGGGTTTAAATTTAAGCTTTGTTTTGGGGGTGGGGCTGCCCAAAAAAAACCGGGTCTTTTTAAACCAAAATTTATAAAATATATTTTTTTTGGTGCCTAATTCACAAAAAAGGGGTAATTAAAAAACTTTTATCTCTTGTTGTGGGGGTGGGAAAACACGCAATTGTAACACGCTAAAAACCCTTACTGTTTGTGGGGGTCAATTTTTTGGCGCAATTTTATTCCAGGGGTTAAATTTTAAAGGGGTGTTTTGCTGGTTTTGCTGCCCAAAAAAAAAACCGTTTTTTTCAACGCCAAAAAATATATATTTTTTTTTTGGTAGAAAAAATTCAAAACCCCAAAGGGCTAATTACAATGATCTCTTGTTGGTGGCGTAAAAAAACCCGCAATTGAAACCCACGCTACTAGTTTGTGGGGCCCTCCAATTTTTTGGGCCCGGGGAAATTTACATCCAGGGGTTTTTTATGCGTTGTTTTGGGGTTGTGGCTGACAAAAAAAAACCGTTTTTTTAAACCCCCAAATATATATTTTTTTTTTGGTACCCAAATTCACAAGAAAAAGGCAAATTAAAATGTATCTCTTGTTGTTGGGTAAAAAACACGAAAATTGTAACACGTACAAAGTACTGGTTTTGTGGGCTCAATTCTTTGGCGAAAATTTTACATCCAGGGGTTTAAATTTAAAGCGTGTTTTTGCGGGTTTGTGTAAACAAAAAAACCGTTTTTTTCAACCCCCAAATTATATATTTTTTTTTTGGGGTAGCCTTTTTTTCCAAGAAAGGTTTAATTAAACTGTATTCTTTTTGTGTGGCGTTAAAAAACACGAATTTTTAAAACACGTTTACAAAGTACTAGTTTGTGCGGCTCAATTCTTTGGGCAATTTAAAATCCGGGGGTTTAATTAGCGTTGTTTTGTGGTGTGTGAAAAAATAAAGTTTTTTTTTCAACGCCAAATATATATTTTTTTTTTTGGGGTACCTAATTCACAAGAAAAGGGGTAATTAAAAATTTTGTATCTTTTTTTGGGGTGTGGGTGAAACACGAAATTTGGGAACACGTTTACTAGTTTTTTGCGGCTAATTTCTTTGGCGAATTTAATCCGGGGGTTAATTAAGGTTTGTTTTGCGGCTGTGCTGACAAAAAAAAAGGGTCTTTTTCAACACCAAAAATTATATACTTTTTTCTTGTAGCTAATCCAAGGGGAAGGTTAATTTAAAGGAATTTTTTGTGCTTTTACTTTTTAGTAAAACACACGTGCTTGAAAAGGGACACATAAATTTAATTTTTTCCTGGCCATTTGTGGAGCGAAATTTTATATCAAAGGGTTCCCCGGCTTGTTACGGGGTTTTTCATTTGGAGTAAATAAACAGGGTGTTTATTTTTTAAATTTACAGATAGCTTCATAAACTTTTGTCTTGTTTTTTTTAAAAAACCCGTATGTCGCAGAGAGGTGGCAGGTTGAAACTGCAAAGTGGCAGGGGCCCAAACATTTCGAAACGGGCCCAGGCCGCAGCACAAAAACATGGGGACGTGCAGCAGGGGTCTTCGGTGAGGCCACAATGCCGCTGTCTTTCTAGGGCCGGGTGTTGTTCGGCAACCCCAAGGGTTTTGGGAGGGTTTGATTGGGTTTCACCCTCCCCTTTCCCAAAGATGACTTTCTGACAACCCCCAAGCCAAGAGCCCGGTGGGACCCTCAGACAAAACCCAATTTTGTTGGGCTCGGCCCGGGAGGGGCGGGGCCCCTACCTGCCCTAAACCCCGCCCCCTCGGGTTCCCACCCAGTTCCCTCAGCCAGGGATCTACTATGGGGGTCGGGGGCTCAGCGCCACTATTTTTAAGGGGGAAATGAAAAATTTTGGGAGGGGGAAAGTCAGCCCCTACGGGGGGGGGGAAGCAAAAGAAAATGGGGCCAATATCCCACTTCTTCCCAAGTGGGGCGGCAAATTTATAGATGTGGGGATTTGGCATGGGAGGTCATGTGGTGAGGGGGTTTCGGGCCTGGGCCCTTAAAAGGGACGGTGATGGGGGACAGTGGACGTTTAAACCAAAAAAAGATAAATGTGTAGGACCGCATTGGGACCCGGGGTGAAGAAAGGGGCTTCATCATCTTTGGGAAAAGGGGGGTTCAGTTTGCGCTTCGGGAGGGCGGGGGCGCCACCCGCAAGGGGTTGTTTTTGGCCCGTGAGTAGCAGGGGAAAGCAGCGTGTGAGGGTGGGACCCAAAGGGCCCAAAGGGTGGTAAAAAACCCGCTTCGCAGGTCCAAGACAGTAAAAGGAAACGGGGGGCCCAGGACCCCGGGAAAGCGGGGGCAGTAGCCCACTCGGGTGCAGAGCGTTGGGGGTTTAAAACCCAGTACCGGGGGTTTTGTGGCATTTCTTTGTTTTGACACCGGAGGAACGAAAATGGGTATATGTGAATCTGTGGGCGGGAAAGTGTAGCGGGGGCCGGGAGCTAAACGTTGGGCACAAGGGCCCCTGGAAAACACATGCAGCGTCACCACCCGGTGGTTTGGGGAAAACGGGGCCCTCGGGATGTGGTGGCCCATCTGCCGCTGCAGCGAAAGCAGGGGCCGTGGCACGCATGTTTTCGCCAGTCAAGGTTTCCAAAACCTTTTGCGGGAAGGGGCAGTGTTTTTTTTGGGCACCCTTTCTCCCGGTTTCCGATGTCTGTCCTGCTACTCAGGGCCCCCAGCAGTCTTTCGAGGGCAAATTGTAAAGAAAACAAAAGTATGCGTAAAACCACCCAAAGGTGCAGCGGGGCCGGCTCCTGGCCCAAGTTTTTGGGTACTGCAGTCCCCCCCTTTTAAAAAAGGGTTTTGGACTCTGAACCATAAGGAACTAATGGCTTGGGCCGACCCGAGATGGAGAGTTCCAACCCGTAATTTTTTTTCCCAAAAAAGGGGCAGAAGTACCGACTTCTTAAATATGTAAAACCCGGGAAAGTGGGTCAGCCCTTTGGGGTTATGGTTTGTTCCAAGGTACCCGGAAGCCAGGACGTTGGAGCTGTAATACGGTCGGGGCCCCAGGCTTTCCCCTTTACGGCCCACGGGGTTTGAATGGGGCTTCCTGCCCAGGCCCACCAAAAAATTTTGGGGCCCGGAGACGCCCCCTTTCCCCTCCAGTTGTCAAACTGCTGCTCCTGCCCCCAAATTTCCGCCTCCTCCCCCTCCACCATTTTTCACCCCTTCCCAAGTACTGCCCCATCATCCCACGGTTGGGGGAAACCAGGGGGTTTTGGTCAGAAATTTCCCTAACCTAGCTTCCTGGGACGAACGAAGTCAACAGGGGAGGAACTGCCCCGCTTCATGCAGCATGAAATGGGATTTTGTGGTTTCTCCGCGCCAACTGAAAATGGGAACCATGGGGGGGGGCCCAATGGGAGGAACATGGTGTCCGCGTGCACCGAGGAGGGATGGCCCATGCGCCCTGCATGGCGCCGTGTTCAATCTGGTTGAAAAAAAGGTTCCTGAAGTTTCACGATTTTTGAACATTTGGAAAAGGCCGGAAAAAATTGTGCGAACATTTTTATCCATTTTTTAAAAAGCCAGGGAACACCTCCTCGGTTGCGCGGCAAAAAGGGGGCCCCCCCCAACACGCTGATATGCGATGTTTCCACCCGCCGGGAAATTTCCCAACCCCTGCACATGTTGGCCCGGGACTGTTTAGGGAAAAGAAAAAGGGCCCTTTAAAACGTTTTTTTGAGGACCCAGGCCGGGGGGGGGGACAGAAGAAATCCCCTTTGAACTTTGTTTGTCAGCCGTGGCAGCTCTTGCGTAAAACCCCTCCCTTTTGGTTGGGGCCCCAAAATTCGAGGGGGGCCCGTTATTTGCAGTCGCGGGGTTAGGGGAAAATTAAGTCTTTCCACTGCTTCATGCCCCGGGAAAAACAGATGCTGAAAAATCTGTCGGGGCCCAGGGGACTGGAGTTTGTGGCGACTACATCTCGGGGCCCCAACTTTGAGTCCGGTGGGGATAAAATTTGGAGGAGGGGGAGGAGGAGGGGGACATTGGAGAGAGGGGAAAAATTGTCTGGTAAAATTTGAGTGGATTTTTTTCCAGGTGACAAGAGAGGGGGAGCAGGAGCGTGGAGGGGGGTGGATGGAGATGAGGAAAAAAGAGGCAGATAAACCCCCAAGACCGTGGCATTTATCCCGTGGAAATGGGGGCAGGGGAGCCCCTTGGGTCATTTGTGCGATGTCCGCGGCATGCTTATTTCCCTTTGGTAGTGCCCAAGGCCGATAGTCAGCACCCGGGCCCAGGGGGGAGGGATTTTGGTCCCCAAACCCTATTGGACCCTCGTACCGGTCCAAAATGGGACCCCTTTTTCCCAGTATTGAGGGGGAAGGAAAAAATTCAAATTTTTTTGGGGAAATCCTCGTAATCAGTGGGCCGCTGCCTATGTGGGGGCCATGGTCCCCCTCTGACAGGTTAAAGGGGGGGGGTTCCTCAGCGCTCACGTACTACTGACGGCGGTGCGGGGGGAAAGGGGGGGGGGGGAAAGGAGCAGTACCAGCTCCATCGCAGAAACCCTAAGCCCCCCTGGAGTCCTAATGAGCAGTTCCCTTCCCCCGTTTAGTGAGGAGGGCAGTAAACCAGCAGCAGCAGCAGCAGGGGGCCCATGGAGCTTTTCCCCAAAAAAAAAAACCCGGTTTGGGCCCTACTTGGACAGCACTCTGCCACCCCAGTTAGAAGACCCCGCGGACTATGGGCAGAAAACTGGATGTGGGGCCGAAAATTTTGCCGAGTTTGCAGGGGAGAAGCTGCCCTCCCCGGGCCGGGTTAAAAGGGTTTTGGGGAATCAGGCGGGTGTTCTGTGCGGCGGGGGCCATCTTTTTCCCCCAAGGAAAACCCTTGGGCCAGGGGAAAATGTTGAACGGACTGACCTTTTTTCAAGATGAATCAGGGGGATCGGCCAGGTTTTCCCACAAAAAAATCCCTTTAGGCGTCGGGTCTGGGTTTTAAAAATTCCCTTTGCCTCACCCACTATTCTGATGCCGCCCCGCCTGATCCCAAAAAATCTGCGGGATAGTTTTTTCCATTCCCTACCCCCGTTTTTTTCCCAGGGTTGGTTTTGGGCCAAACCCCACCCCAAACACTCTTCATTGGGCCCACTTTTATGTGCTCATGTTTGGGCTGCTGTTGCTGTTCCCGGGTGAATCCACATGTGTCATTGGGGCCACTCTGGGGCCCTGGTACTTTTTTCCCCACCTTTCCAAAATTGTCATTTGGGCCACTCCGGGCCCTTTTCATGCTGTTTGCTCCTGTCATCACCTCCACTCTTTTGTCATTGTGCCACTCCCCGAACCTCATTCTGCTGCGCCTTTGACCTCCGCCCCTCTTTTATTGTCCCGCTCTTTTTTGGGCCAATTACTATTTTGAAATGCAAAATGTCTTTTGTCCCAAACTTTTGGGCCTCATGTGTGCTCGGGGACCCCTGTCGTGCCCCCAAACACTTTTGTCTTTTGGCCACTGTTTTGCCCCTTCATGTTTGCCGGGCCCCGTGGCTGCTCCCGTGCCCTCCACACTGGGGGTTTCTCCTGTTTTTGCCCCTCCAAAATTTTTGTCATTGTGCCACTGTTTGACTCATGCTGCTCCCGGGGGTTGCCGTCCCCTCCACACTGTGTCATTGTGCCACTGTCTGACCTTATGCTGTGCTTTTTTGCTCCTCCCCGTGCCTCCACACTGTTTTCATTGTACCACTTTTTGGCCCCCTTATTTCCTTTTTTCCCAGCTCCAAAAATTTTCTTTTTGCCCGGGCCTGCCTAAAATACTGCTGCCGCTGTGCCCAATCCAATTTTTGGGGATTGTGCCACTCTGTCCCCTTTAATATGTTTTTCCCCCTCCAAAAGTCTTTGTCCCAATGTCTGCCCTTTTCCATACTGTGCTGCCGTGACTCCACAGGGTTTTATCATTTTTGCCACTTGGGGCCCCAAATTTCTTTTTTGCCGCCCCCCTTTAATTTGTATTGGGGCCACTGCCTGACCTCTTACTGCTGCCGCCTTTGCCCTCCCACTTTTGTGATTGTGCCACTCGGGGGGTTTAATACTGTTTTTCCCCCCTCCATAATGTCTTGGGGTTCCCCACTCCCTAAACCTTTACTGCTGCCCCCAGTGACCCCCCACACTGTTTTGGATTGTGCCACTTGTGGAAATAGGGTTTTTGGCCACCCCGAATGCCATTGGGGCCACTGTTTTGGCCCTCATCTGCGGGCCGCCCGTGCCTCCCCAACTGTGGGGATTGTCCCACTCTGTGGCCAAATTTCCCTGTTTTTGCCGCCCCCCAAAAGGGTCATTTGCACTTGCTGCCTCTTTTCTGCTGCTGCCGTGCCCTCCACACGGTATATTGTGCCCTCTGTGGCCTAATATTTTTTTTGGGCCTCCATAATTTCATTGTCCCCAACTGTCTGCCCTTTTTACTGCTGCCCCCCGGGGCCCCCCACACTGTTTCATTGTGCCCCCTTGGGGCCTATATGTTTTGCCGCCCCCCTTTAATGTATTGTGCCACTGTGACCTTAAAATGCTGCCCCCATGACCTCCCACTTTTGTGATTGTCCCCCTTCTGTGCCCTAATACTTTTTTTTCCGCCCCAAAATTTGGGTTCATTGTGCCCTGTCTGACCTCTTTAACTGCCCCCGCCGTAAACCCCCACCTGTATTTTGTGCCACTCTGGGGGCCAAATACTTTTTTGCCCCCTCCAGATCCCAAATTTTTCCACTGTTGACCCTTACTGCTGCCGCCGTGACCCCACACTGTGTGATTGTGCCACTCTGTGCCCTAATATTTTTTTCCCGCCTCCAAAAATGTCTTTGTGCCACTGTCTGACCCCCTTTTCTGCTCCCCGCCGTGACCTCCAAACTGTATATTTTTGCCACTCTGTGGCCTAATATGTTTTGCCCCCTCCAAATGTCATTGTCCACTCCCTTGACCCCCTACTGTTTGCCGCCTTTGCCTCCAACGTGTGATGGTCCCCACTTGTGCCCAAAATACTTTTTTCCGCCTCCCATAATGTCATTGTCCCATGTTGACCCATACTGCTGGCCTTTTTGACCTCCCCACACTGTATCATTTGTGCCACTCTGTGGGCCAAATTTTTGTTTTGCCACCCCAAAAATGCCTTTTGTCCCACTGTCTGACCTTTATTTCTGCCCCCGGGTGACCTCCCCCTTTTGTGATTGTGACTCTGTGCCCTTTTATTTTTTTCCCCCCTCCAAAATGCCCTTTTGGCACTGTCTGCCTTTTACTGCTCCCGCCGTGACCTCCCACCGGGTATCATTTTTGCCCCCCTTTTTGGCCAAATTTACTTTTTTTTCCCGGCCTCCTTTAATGTCATTTTTGCCACTGCTGACCTCTAGGGTGCCGCCGTGACCTCCCAAAATGTTGTTTGTTGGCCCCCTTTTGGGGCCCTTTAATACTTTTTTGCCCCCCCAAAATTGATTGTGCCATGTTTGCCCTCTTTTAATGCTCCCGCCGTGACCCCCCAAAACTGTGTGATTGTCCCATTTCTGGGGCCCTTTAATACTTTTTTTGCCCCCCGAATGTCATTGTGCCACTGCCGGGACCTCTTTGGCTGCTGCTGCCTTGACCTCCACCTGTTTTGATTGTGCCACTCTGGGGGCCTAATACTTTTTTGGGGGGCCGCCTCCAGAATGTCTTGTCCCCCTTTTCCTGACCCCCATGCTGTGTGGCCCCGCCTTTCACCCCCACACTCTATACTAATGTTGCCCACCTGAGCTTCAGCTTTTTTTTTTCCCAGCTTTCGTTTAGCATGAATTTTAAAAAAAGGCTCCCATTCCGCTTGATTTTTTTGGCCCAGTTTTGCCCTTTTAAATTTGCCCGGGGAAATTTTTATAGTGAAGCGATTCAAAGAGGGGGCGGCAGTCATGTGCGTTTTCATCTAAAAAAAACTTTTTATAAAGGGGACCAAACCAAGCTCCCCCCTGCATTTTTAAAGGGCATGGCACAAGTTTTTCAGAAACCCTGCAGGTTGGGCAGCCTGGAAATAGTTTTTTTTTAACGTGATTGTGCAAAAGTAATTGGATCCGAAAGGAATTTTGTCGGAAAAATTTCGGCGAAGTGACCAAAACCAAAATTTTTGGAAAAAATTTTCGGAAAATTCTAGTTGCCCCAAATCAATTTCTAAAATGAGTTCTTAATTTAAATGAAAGGGGAATTATGTCTAATTTTTCAACCTTGTTTTGGAATAAAATATTGTTTTAAAAGAGATTTTTAAAACCATTGTTTTATTTATTTTTTTTTTTTACATTTTACACAGTGTCCAAACTTATTAAAATTTGGGTTGTACATTCCTGCTAATTCAAGTTTTTCTATTATAAAAAAAAGTGTCTTTATTTCCCAAAATTTCATTAACTTTTTTTTTTTTAAGATGTGTTTTAGAAAACTTCGTTGAAAAAACCATTCCAGCACAAAAAGTCAGGAGCACAATTACTCTTTAGAGGGTACCAGCACCTGGCAAAGCTGGGGAAAAATCATTTTTTCCTTAATTTGACAGATTTATCCTGACTACTCCATTAAATGCTATTCTAAAATAAAAAAAAAAAAAAATGAGAAAGGGGTTTTTCCCTTTTTTTTCCCATAAAAAAACCCCCCCAATTGTTATCTACATTCCAGGATTCTGCCTACAGAAAAAAATTGGCCCTTTTTGGCAAAAATGACCACCCTTTTTTTAAAGGGCCCTCCACATCCCAAAACTTTTCTATATTAGGGCCTTCAATTATACCCTTTGGTCACTTTTTTTTTTAAATTAAATTTTTAATAAAGGATCTTTTCTCTGTGGTTCTTTAAAAATTTTTTTCATTCGTTTTTGGGGCTTTAACAGGGAATATGTACAAAAAAAAAATACACACAGAAACACTACAACCTTTTTTTTTAAACTAACCTTTTACTATAAAAATTTTAATTTTTAAATATTTTTGGGGTGCATTTACCTTTTTAAAACATAATAAGGACCTACAAGCTGAACCTGAAAGGGGGGAGGGAAAATTTTTGGGGAAAGGCTCATGTTTGCCCGAGGGAAAAGGGGGGAAACCTCCGGTGGACCCCTGGGCATGGTGGTCCTCTGGTCTGCTTTTCAGGGAGAATGGCAGGAAAAAAGAGGCAAAGTGCAAGTCATGTACAGTAGTTGTAAGGTAGACCCCAAGAACTTGCTCCATTGTTGGACCCAAATAATTAACTCCACTGGTGGACCCCAATAATTAATTCCACTGGTGGGCCTAAAAAATGAACTGTTACAGTGGGCTCCAAGAATCATCCCTTTTCATTTGGGTGAACTCCAAAATCACCTACACTGGTGGGCCTAAGACACCCCAGTCCAACACTGGTTTTTTGGGAATTAAATTTGGGTTTCCCTTTCCCAAAGGGGTAACTTAAAATATATTTCTGAGCATAGCCTCCAACCCCTTAGATGACAAATTTTTTTTAAAGTGGTTAAACCCCCGCAAAAGTTGGGGAAACCCCCGGCTATTAAAAATGGCAAACAACCAAAAAGCCCACGGTTTACGGCAAAACCTTTTCTTCACTGGGAATTGTTCCTTGTTTTTCTATTCAGCATTTATTAAATTTTTTGTAGCTAATTTCATTTTTTTATGGAAAGGTTGTTTTTTCAGGCCTTTTCTTTTCCCGTTATTAAAAGGAAAAAATTTTAAAATTTAAAATTTTTTAGTCCCTTTAAAAACCGGGCCCCCTGTCCTTTTTTTTTTACGGTGTTTTTTTTGTCGGCCCGCGAAAACTATTGTTTTACAGAGGGGGGTTTTCATCTCCCCCAAAAACCGCACCTGCAAAAAAGGAATGAGCTTATTAAAAAAATCTTTTTCCAAAAGCCTTTTCTGTGAATAAAAAGGAACCGGAGGAAACCCCTTTTTCCCCCGTTGTTTTTAAAAATCTTTGTTTTCCAAAGTCCCCGGTTTTAAAGGGGATAACAAAAGGGGATTCCCCCGATCCCTTGGGTTTAATTTTGGGAAATTTTCCCTGGGTTTTGGTTGGGGACCCGGAAATGATTTTGTATTTAGGATTTGGGGACCTAGACCTTTCGTAGGGAAACCTGGGTGTTAGGGCACATTTTGGGGGTTGTTCTGACAGCACCGGGTCACACTTTACAGAGTGTAATGAAATTACGGGGAGCATAAAAGAAGGGAAGCTAATAAAATTTTTTAGTTTTAAAAAAAAAATGTAAATAATTTTTTTCTTAATGGGATTTTAAAAAAATAAAAACAAAAAGTGTGGAAAAAATAAAATAAAAATCAATATTTAATAATAATAAAAAAATTGTGCATACACTACACAAAACAACCCTGTACACATTATGGGCGACATGTATGAAGGAAGGCGCGTTGAAGTGAATAGTCGAGTCTGATTTTCAGTGTTTACTGCGCCTGATGTATGAAAGTGTTTTTTGTTCATAAATGGAGTACAAAGTTTGACGCACCCCTCCTATGTGTTAGTCAAAATTAACATTTTAAAAATCTGAACAACATCATCAGTGGGTTATTGAATATAAAATTAGTTTTAGATTATTTTAATTGTAAATACATTTTATAGGATTTTTTTTTATATTTTTGGGATATTGTATACTTTTATATTAATTTTATATGATTACATTTTTTTATTTAAATTTAAATAATTTAATTTTATACAGTTTGATAATTATAATAAATTACTTTTTATTATTGCACTGATGTAAGTTGAGAAATATTGGACATCTTTTCCCCTTACAGCAAATCTAGCTTCACTTAGACTCCTCAGGCTCAGACAGACCAAACTGAAATAGGTCTGCCTGTCGAAGCAGTAATGCACCTAGTTTTGCCGAACCACAATCATATAGGTGTCTAATCTTACGAATATGGTGTGACACACCTCCATAATGCCCCAGAACGCCCCCTCATGTTAGGCGCATTTGAAAGTGTCGAGTCTTACGAACAATGCGCCTAACACATACGTTGGACGCATTAAACATCGTAGCCAGCTCAGTTAGGTGCATTTTACACCAAAAAAAAAGGTTAAAAACCCTTTCATACATGTTGCCCTATGTATCTACATGACCGTTTTAACCTGTGACACTTTAAGCTCAGTGGTTACTTCGTCTGAGAGAACCCTCCTTGAAGCCTCGCAATGCTGATGTATCGTAATCAATTCTAAGGTGTTGTCTTGGTCTCATGATGTCAAAATATGAACAGTATGATGAGGAGGACTCCTTAAATCCCAATTCAAATTGATTCCCTACATTCATTGAGGGATCAAATCACCTGCTGTAAATTTCGCCATTAAGCTCCTTGTTAGAGATCAGCAAGTTGTGCAAAAAGCACTGAAACATTGCACAGTTGGATATGTGCATTAAAAGTTAAGAGATATCTCATTTAGTTCATTTTTTTAAGATATGTTATGTTTGTCCTGAATTTTCAACAAAAAGCCAAATATCCCTAACTTTTTGCAATCAGGCGTCAGTAAGCAGTTTTATTCTGGGCTTGAGCCCAGCCCATGGCTGACCTACAGAGCTGACAGTGAGTCTGCAGTTATATAATATTGTCCCACAGACAAATATCTGACATATACGTAGGATACAACAGTCTGCATGGCTAACATACCTATAGATGTGCCTGCCCTGTGTGATTTGGTGAAGAGAAGCATATTAGGCACCATTCTGGGTATTTACTGCAGCCTTGACCCTGCTCATCCTCCACTATTAAAGCCCCAGCAACATCACATTAGGTGGGGATATGCGAGTGGCAGTGATTACACTGCTCTTCTGAAATGTCAGCTGTAATGTTTCTTCAAAGCGCAGCTGTAATGTTTCTTCAAAGGACTTTATCACAGGAAAACAAACACACAGGGAATTGCAAATAGTCCAACAAAAAACGTAAAATAGGGTGGATCCAAGGGGCCGAGAGGGACACCATAGAAAATGAAGACTTGGAACAGGAGAAACACCAGAGGGACTGCAGAGTGGACCACAGAACAGGAATAAAGAAACGGATGCCCAGTAGCCAGGATATAGACACGGATGTTCAGCAGACAGGATACCCGAACGGGTGTCCAACAGACAGGACACAGGGATGACTATCAAGCAGATAGGACAGAGGAACAGGAAGAAACAAAACAGGAGTCCAGATGGCCAGAGATACTGTGCAGGAACCAGACCAGGAGGTGTGACACCAGGAGCAGTGAACTCTGGACCAGGAGGCACATTGTCAGGAGCATCGGATTCCAGACCATCAGACTATTTGCCAAGACTGACAGATTTCAGACCAGGAGGCGGTACACCAAGAGTGTCACCAGGATCGGGAATGTCAGATTCAAAACTAGACAGCGTGATGCCACTAGTAGTGGATTCCAGACCAGGAGGCGTGATACCAGGAGTGACACATTCCGGACCAGGACATGTGACACCAGGAACCGCAGATTTCAGACCAGGAGGTCTGACACCAGTAGCGGCAGATAAGTCTGAACATTTTTTTGTTACAGCCTTTGGGATTTCCCAGCAGAAACCAGCAGCCATATTGAAGGGCTAAGCTGTCGCTCTAAGGTTAAACAGGTCCACAGAGAAACCATGGATCATCCTTATTCCCGTGGATTCATAGTTAAGGGCCTGAGTTTATGTCACTTTCTTTCAAGATACTTTATTGCAGCAGGGTATAAAACACAGGTAAATGCAAATAGTCATTGAATAACGTAATCAAAGAACTGGATTCAAGGGGCCATGAGGGACACCAAAGAGGCTGAGGACTTGTCCAGGAGGAACACCAGAGGAACTGCAGAGAGGACCATGGAGCAGGAATACAGGAATGGATGCCCAACAGACCTGATACAGGGACGGATGTTCAGCAGACAGGATACAGGAACAGATTTTCAGCACACAGGATACAGGCACGAATGTCCAGAAAACAGGATATGGGGATGAATGTCCACTGAACCATGTAAAAGATACTCTTAACTTTAAGTATGAATCCATTCTTGTAGCTCATTTACACTCATTTATGCTATTTGTATTCCATGGGGTGGTTGGGATTCTCCAACCAGTCAATTTGACATGTCAGAAGGCTAGAAAGTCCCACATTGCTTGAAAGAGCGGTGAATAGGATTTCCAAGTTCTTCCCTGGCCCCCTATTTCCCCGAACTTAAACCCAATTGACCATCTGTGGTACCCACTCGATTATTATGTTTGCTCTATGGATTCTCCATCATGCACCCTTCACCATCTATGGGACCACCTTGATAGTTGTGCTTGCTGTACAGATACTCACCCCAAGCCCCTCCAACATCTTTGGGATGCACTTCAGTTAGCATGGCTCCAAATATCTAAGACAACATCATGACCCAGAGGTGGCAGAGGAGAGGACAGAAGAACTTGCTCTCAGTCTCAGTTTTCCACCAATCCTCTCTTACTACCCTGGATTGTTACAGTGAAGAGTGGAAGTGTGGTAGGAAGTTGATGTCGTTCTCCAATCCCCAAGGGCACACTCTTGGATTAACACCCTGCCTTGGTTGTGCTTGAGGTGTCATTAAAGGATTTGCAGGGAAAGACAGGAGGCAATGTGCAGGTACAATACGGACTCTTTACTCAAGGCTACATGATCCATGTATTTCAAGTGTTGTGGTGCTTTTAGACATAGCAAGCCATTGCTATGACTAAAAGTCCTACAGCTTGAAATATGTAAGCAAATAATTACTTTTATATGCTGGAAATAATTCAGAAAACTATTACTCGTTTATTGACAGGAGGAGAAAGTACTGGGTATTTGTTTAAACCAATCGAGTTCTATATTGTTCTGAAGTTACAGCAAATGAATTATTAACCTGAGGATACGGGATTTTTTATTTTGTGATATGTTACTTACTAAAAAGTCTAATACAAATAAAAAATATAGCATGCACTGTACATGATAGTTTATGTACTTTCGTATAATGAATAAAAATGTCCCTGTTTTCCCTCTGTTTACTATTCTTGCTAGAATTACTTAAAACTACAATTATAATCTTGTTTTTTTATTTTTTCATTCCTTTAAATTAATAATACAATAAATCATTAATTGATGGCAGCGACCACAGAATACATGTTAATTATCTGCTAGAATATCAGCATAGTATGAGAATTCCATATCACTAACATTATCTTGTCAAGCTATTTTATTTCAACATGTCCTTGGATTAATAAACATAGAATAAAAGAGTACTATTGCTCTAAGTCCTAATCTTCTTTCCAGTCTGGAGTCATTTCACTATAATCTTCTAACAATGTAGATCCATAAATTGCTTCATATCAATTATGCTATCATTGGCAGTTAATTGCAAACAAGTAGTTGTATCGGCTGGTCTCTGGTGTCCTAAAATGCGTTGAGATAAATTATTCTGGAGAATGATGTTCAATGACTGTGAATGACATATTCACCTTCTGTTCACTTACAAAGGACGGATAATTCTGTAACTGAAGTTGTGTTTCATTTTGCAAAAGTGCAGAGTATGAATCATTTTTTTTTTTACATTTGTCCCTTTTTTACAATTTATTTAAATTTTTCCTAATTTTGTTTCTTCTTTGCTCATAGGCAGTTAATGTGGAAGTTTATAAACATTTGGGTAAAGGTGGAGCTGCACTAAACAATAAGCTTCCAACTTACATTTTTCATGCACTTTTCTTTTTTTTCTCTTTGCTTCAGGCAACTGTTCCACTTTTCTTTTGCTCCATGCTTGATAAATATCCACTCCCCCCCCCCCCCCCCCCCCCCCCCCCCCCCCCCCCCCCCCCATTTATTGACTCATGGTTGTTTCACACTGGCTACAACACAAAGGAAGAGCCTCCCCATCACCACCCTCCCCCCCACCGGCCCCCCCACACCCACGCACCTCTCCAATTGCACTCCACAAAAGATAACTCCCCATCAGGAGGACACTATATACCCGCATATAAACCCCTAGATCAACAAACGCCCAAAGTTGACCCGATTCACCAATTTAGTAATCCTATATTGATCCCTTATATGGGAGTCCCGACTGATCCCATCACAAATCCAAAGTTAACAACAGGTGTAGGGTTCATCAGATACAGTGACATATGTATACGTATTGAATGCCTATTGGTTTTAACATGCTATTTAAATGTGTCTGCTAATGTTGATTGCTGTCAATAAGGACTTGAATGGGTCTGAAACTAGGGAGTAACCAAACATTGTATACATTGTAAAAGCATGGTTCACATTCTAACTTTCTGGTCCCATTTTTTAACCTCCAATTATAGGTATCCATTTGGATCGAAACACAAATCCAAAGGGAACAACAGGGCAAATCTAGTTACTTTTGGCCTACATTTGCTTTGTTTCCTGAACATAAACACCGTTCGTTCAAACACTTTTAAAGTTTTCCCTTTTTTTTTTGATGTTGATTTGTAATATCTAAGTCCAGATAAAAACAGAAGTTTTAGCTTTTGGTTACACTCTGTCTTGTCCGGCACTTTCTGTCCATTTACATTAAACAAGGGCTTTTCTGTTAGAATTTCCTTCTTCCTAACATTGAAGAATGGTTTTCTTCATCAATATACGGGACTATAGCTACTGAGGCCTTTGCATGAGTCAGTCACAGTGCCCCTATTGCCAATATCAGAGCTCCAATGTTATGCTAAATACCTTCCCTCCCAGTATCAGTTATAATGTCTCCTCCAGGGGCATTTACAATTTACCACCAGTGGAGGCCACAACCATTTCCCCTATGCACATTGCCAAGGATCTGCTATGAATCCAGCCTTAGACAAGTGTAGCAGATAAGATGCAGAAGTTTACTCTTTCACTTTTCACTCTTCTATTGTCAGAGTTTACAACACTATCCACATGACTGTGCACCATGTGGATGACAGGTATATTGCACAATTCCATCTACTCTGTAAGCAATAATAATGTGTTATTGAGTGGTTTCTAAAACAAAATGGGGTAGCTGGTGTACCATAATTGCTTCTTTGAGCCATTAGGCTATGTTCTTACCAAAACGTGGTAAATTTTGGTGATGTCATTTTCGCTGCGTAATTTGCACTCTACATACGGAGCAGAAGATTCGTGGCGAAAATTACAGTAATCCATAGTTCTCATAGAGAACAATGGATTACGCTTCCTCTCTCCGCTCGTAAAACACGATCGTATTGTACACGTGGGGAGATAAGTGACATGTCAACTACTTGCAGCAAATACGCACCACGAGTAATGAATGTCAATGGGGCCGGAGGGCTGCCGGCCCCGCTGCGCCGTGGGAGTACGCGCTGATCAGCCCCGCAGTACATCGTGTGAACATAATGTTGTGTCAGTACATTAAATAAATACACAGCCCATTTTAGTAGAGGGGATGGAGGATAGATATGATACATATATACCAATATGCCTTAAAGACTCAGAAAAAAATCATATAATTTTAATCAGAGCTAATATGATGTTTACGCAATGATATGAAGTGACACCATAAAAAAAAATGCCATAAACAAAAACTTTGGTGGAGTTGGTTGTGTTTTTAAAGGCATCTGATACCTTCACACGTTAACATTCCATGATGATCATCCCTTTCTTCCTTAAATCCATTTATGGGGGTATTTCATCCAAAAACGTGACTTCCGGACCCTGCCAATTTTATTGTGCTTTAGCATGTGTGGTGGAAATTATGGTGTATTATTTTTTTTTTTTCTACAGCATTTAGCTGAGATTTTCAGAATGTTAAAATGATTATAGAACCAGGAATAAAGCGTGTTCCCAAACGAATTTAGTAATAACACTGACAACGATTTTATCACTCCAGCAAATTTTCCTATAGTTAAAAATGTTTCACAAAATGTTTCTCTATAAATAAATCCCAGTATTAGGTTTTTTTTTCCTTGTGGCATGAACTGCAGTAATATATGCCAATTCGCTACAAAGACCTCTGCATTCAATGAGACTAACTTGAATAAACAGCATACAATTAAGTTATTTCTAAACTGTAACACTCATCATACCATATATGTAATACATTGTCAGATATGTAATAAAATGTATAGGGATAGTACAAGCCGCAAGATTAAAACACATATTGCTGAACATATTGCAGGGATCAAACATTGCCGTCGGGCGCAGTAAAACATTTTATAGAGTTGAGGGAAGATTCTGGATGCCTTCAGCTTTTATGGCACTGAACAGGTTAACAAACCCAGAAGAGAGGTGGATTGGCAGCAACTGGTTAGAATACAAGAGGCTTACTGGATCTTGGAGCTGAGTACCAGATTCCCTCATGCTCTGAATTTTAGAGGTGATCTCTTGTATATGTATTAATTAAATTAATAGAGTGTCCTAGTGCATGTATTTTCCCTACATCAGGGGTTTCTCATATTGTTAATATCATTACAACAAATTAGGTGTAGGGCTTATCAGATACAATGATGTTGGTAAACGTATTGAATGGTTTTAACATGCTTTTAAAACGTGTGTCTGATAATGTTGCTCTAAACAAGGACTTTAATGCATCTGACATTTTAGCTCTACTTGGTGCACTGTTTTCCTCTGGTTTGTATGAATCCTTTAAATAAAGTAACTTAATGAAACTACATGCTGGATATCAAGCTTTTGGTTTGAGAAGACTTACTAAGTCTGCAAAAGCTACCACATATTAAACTATATTGGTATAATTATTTGTTTCATGTTTCAAAAAGTCTTTTTATGTTTTGGTTGAAGAAATAAACAGGATGAAGAATCAGACATCACAAGACTGGCCAGAATATACATTTAGGAATGCTTTACCAGAAACCATGAACAAAAGTAATATGTACATAAGCTATATAATAAAAATCAATAGTTCCCTTTAAATCAACTTTTACAACCACCTACGCTTTTTACTCCCCATTTTTTATACCAAAAAAAAAGAGCAAGCAAAGAGCCTTCCTTTATCATAATGTTCTTGAAATTGATTGGCTATTGATATTCTGCTATATTATTGGATAAAAATTATGTAATTAATATTTTGAATCTGTGATTTGTTAATTGTCATATTTTTGATTTGTTTGGTTTTAGTATGTAAAAGGCTGGTTTTGTGTTTTTTTTTACCAGCAAAAGGAGATTTTAGGCTCATGCCCCCTAGAGGAAGACCACTGTAAGACCACTCAAGTGTCCATGTCTTCTTTCTTTCTTCCCTTCTTTCCCTTCTCCCACCCTCTTTCTCTCTCTCCTACCGACTGGGAGATCCCCTCTTCTAGGGGAATTAATAATAACCCTTCCATAAAAATAACCTTTTATTAGAAGGCATTAAAAATCACAAACCCAACTAACTTAATTACAATAATATTAAAAGGAATCACAATAACATCCTAATAACATAACCCTGATCATACATCCTGGGACTTCTACCATATATGAGACTTTTTTCATTTTTTCTTTACCATGATAATTCAGGGAGTCTTATCAGATGAAATGTGTCTGGGTGTACATAATTTAGTAAGGTAATCTAGGGCGCAGTCTGAGGGGTCACCCTTTTTGGACGGTTACCCCACTAATGGAGAACCTTATAGGGATCAGTGTGGAAAGGATAGGTTTGGCATTTTTATTTATGTCCTTTAATATCCCCAATTTTGACCATTTTGAAACAGAGCTAATTGCTTGAAAAAGAGCTAACTGGGGGAACCCTGGATATTAGCATATGCATGAGGGGACTCTATTGGTGAATTATTTGCATAAATTGCTTTTCTTGATGTGTCATTTGGGATGTTATTGTGATTCCTTTTAATGTTATTGTAATTAAGTTACTGGGAGTGATTTTCAATGTATACTTATTAAAGGTTTTTTTTATGCAAGGGATTTTGATATTTTGTTATTTTAGTCATCACCCCTTCTGGTCTCTCTTATTTATTTTTTTTTTTTTTCAGGAATTAAAGGGATTGTCTCCACATGCTGTTTCACAGATCCACAGTCAGCTTCAGATTCGCACTTACCGATTAGGCTATGGATAGTTATTCTCTATTCCCTAATTGTCAGCTCCTCAAACAACTTTCTCTCATTCATCCTCCATACACTGGAACACACTACCACAATGCATTAGACTCTTCGCCACATTTATTAGTTTCAAATGCAACCTAAGAACCCATCTCTTCAGGATAGCCTAAAATTTACTATAACCCTTCTGCCATTACACCATAATGCACCCATATCTGTCCCTCACCTTGTAGATTGTAAAAAAACGTGGGCAGGGTCCGCTCTCCTTCCATATTATTGTGTTACTTAGTGTTATTGTATTTTTCTTATTTTATGTATCTGAACCCCTTGGCTTGTTCAGTGCTCTAAATTAAATGAATAATAATAATAACAGTGATTGGCACATCACCTCTGCTATTCCTAGATATTCCTGTTGCAGTGACATGAGTGCAGGAGATCTATAATCTGTTATTAACTTAGATATACTCCTGTGCTAGAGATAAGACTCAGCAGGGAGTGACTCACCATGGTCCGACGGCAGCTTGTGGAGCAATTAGATGAGAAAGAGAGTAGGAGAGGTGGTTGGTGCCCTAGAAAAACTTGTTTACACTAGCAGTAGATAAAATCTTCTTGATATTCTGAACAATGCAGAATCAAAACAGCAATGTATTTGGTAATAGTCTTCATTTACTTTCTCGTATACATGTTAAATGCTAATCATTGTGAGAAAACTCCTATAACAATAACTAATAATTTGAGTTCTACAAGCAATAGGTTGGGCTCTGTACCGATCTGAGTAATAAAGAACCCAGTCAATGGTTTACTATGACACATGTTTGAGCCACACTCTATTTTAACTCTTCCGTGCCACAGTTGTGGGGCTGGGGAGTTAGTGGACCAGCGTCAAACCCCCATCCACCAGTTTGACCCCCACAATCCAACATTCATCAACCATAGTGCATAAGAGATAATTGTTTTGTGGCCCTAATATCCCTTTAAAACAAAAGCAATTCCCTAAACATTTCCATTAAAGTCAGCTGATCCACACTTAATACCCCTTCTGTAATTAATAATGAAATATACTGTTGCCTATGAATATGAATGTCTAGTAATGTGAAGTATGCTATAATTCCTTTCTAATTCCAGTCCATATCAAAGCACAAGCTTTGAAGTGCATCAATGTTTAAATAATACCAGAATTACCCTGAGTATTAATGATATTTTTGCAATTGCAAAACTAATGCCTTTGACAGTTAATTAAATCACTGATGCATTTTGCCTATAAGAGAAAACATCTGAACTCATTCATAATGACAAAGAAAAGCACCACAGATTCTTAACAAATAAATCTAAAAGGTTTCATATTTATAAAGCAATAAGCTAATAAATGCTGAGTAATTCTGTATAAATTAAGCAATGGCTACTATTATTTCATCCAGTGAATTAATTACTTCTCATTTTCTGGATTGGATCATCACGTGTATAGGATTTTAATACAGTACTGTACTAATGTAGCTCATTTTGTGTACTGGAATATTATACAGCATGCTGATGTTGTTCTTTAAAGGGATTGTTTGGCTGAGGAAATTAGTTTTAGTATGGTGCAAGGAGGGGGTTCTGTTCAGGGGATCTTCTATTAGGCAGTGAGGGCTGTGTAGCCCTTGCGGTGTTGTGAAAAGGTTAATTTCCATCCCTTGGTAGTGGAAGCTTATTATTGAGGGTCTCAGTAATGTGAAACCCCTTGAAATAGCATGTCACTGGGGGAGCCATATTAATGACAATATGCCATGCAAAGTCCATGGAGATCAAGAGTGTCAACTGCTTTGTGGATTTATTGATTCATTATCACTTTCATGTGTCCGTAGACCTTTAAGGTCTTGTACACTACTGTGTATGGATGCATATGACAGACAGAAATTAGATTAGGTAGATAGATAGATAGATAGATAGATAGATAGATAGATAGATAGACAGACTGACAGACAGATAGTAGAATTAAAGCCTAATACCACACTGTATACAAGCATCATAAAGGCAATTATACCATATATGTGTTTTTATACAGCTATAACACTAGCAGATTATAAACCAAAGTCTCTCACTTCAAGGATTTTGTCCCTCTCAGCTTTTGAGTAAGTCAGGCGAAACTACTTCAAAAAGAGAGAGGAAAAATTGGATCCAGTAAATGTAATCAACGTTCTCTATTTGGTGGATGGTATATGTGAGGTGCTTATACTTACCACCTGATTAATAGATACCTTGTACCACTTTTATACACATATGCATAGCTATCATGTTTTTAATTTTACACCTTTTTCTACTTAGTTAACTTAGGACTTAGTTATTCTTAAAGGGGTTGTCTCACTACAAGGATTGCTCTTTATGTTAAAGATCTTGCAAAAACAAGTGACTTTGCAATATGTGTCCATTAACAGTGTCCTACCTATTCCTAGATATCCCCTCTTGTATGAGCTGCATTATCTCCTCAGGTCCGCATAGCAAACAGACCTTGTCTATCTTTACTGATAGGCTCCAGCTATGATCGGCTATAGCTACAGACCTGTGGTCCTCGTAGCCATCCATCACTGCAGTGGCCAGTTGTTAGTAAGTAAACATCTGAAATCAAAATAGAAAACCTGAGATAACAGGACTGTGAGGTAAGTATGAAACCAATGTAGTGAGGACAACTCCTTTAATTATTCTCAATCAATAATTATACGGTTGTTAAAAAAAAGTGTGAAGGAAGTAGGGATTGTATCTTTTGCTCTTGCCAGTTGTTTAATTGTTTTTTGTTTTTTTCTTAGTGACACATCAACTGACAATAGTTGATGCAGAATCATCCTCCACTACTTGATAAGATCTTTAAAGGAGTTTTATGGCTACAAAGATCATGTCTCAGATTATAGGGACAGTAAAAATAAGCACTTTTGTAATTGGTGTGGATTAACTTCCTGTTTACTTGGTTTTTAGCAGATATGAGCTTTTTTCTGTAAATCTGTGTTTCTGTTTCTTCCTGCTGCTGCTGTTTGGGAAATGCTCTCTGGTTCGGGATCCCGCCCCCAACGGACACAGCCCCCTGCACTGTGATTGGGCTGGCAGCCATTTCATTCAGCCTGTTAGGGATATGGGCCCCAGACAGGAAAAGCCCCGGTCACGCCCACTTGGCGCGTGGAATGGCTGCCTGCACACTCAGTAGTTTTTTCTCCCCCCTCCTCTCGTATCTTTAAAATACGATAAGTAAAAACCAAGGCCTGCTGGCTCTATACGCTTCCCCCAGCTCTAGGTGAATGATTGTGGGCGAATTTACTACTGGCTTTTAACCCCTTAACCTGACATTTGCCGATACACATACGGCAATGTCGGTTGGGTTCCGCGCAAATTGCCTGTATGAGAACGTCAATCGTGATCTTGCGCTGCTCCCTAGGCGGAGCGCGCAAGATCTCGGCATGTAACCGGCGGTATAATTTATATTGACCGCTGGCATCATGCCCGCATTTCCCCCACTGCCCGATATCCGGCGCAGAAATGCTCTGACGCGCTACTGAGTCCCTCCAACCAGGCAAGGTCCGGGATGCTGAAATGACAGCATCCAGGGTTTGTCTGGTGAGTCCAACGATGCCCACTAATGCATTGTGGCAGCGTGACAGACAGTTGCCATGAGAAACCAGCATAGCGGCTATAAGCAGTATTCTGATCTCCTAATTGCAGAACGATCTTTGACGATCGTTGTCATGCCATTCCCCCCTGGGGAAAAGTGTAAAAAGTTGTGAAAAAAAGTAATAAAAAATGTAAAAAATTAAAACACAAACAAAAAATAAAATAAAAACACGTACACATCCGCCCTTATTCCTCCTCTTCCCCCTTTACAAACGCCAATCGCGCCCAAAAAAAAATATCAAAAAAATAAAGTATCCCATATTTGTTAACGACCGCGTGCGTAGCTGATCCACCCTATAAATTCTGTCAAGGTTAATTAACACCCGTACGTGTGAATGCCGTAAAAAACAAAAGACAAAAAACATTCACAGAATTGCGATTTTTGTACATGCCTGCAGCACATAAAATGGGAATAAAAAACCGATCAAAAACATCTATATAAACGCCAAGAGTTGTATCAATTAAAACGTCAGTTCATCACTTCCCCTGCAAAAAAAAAAGTCCTTACACAGTTCTGTAAAACGGAAAAATTTAAAAAGTTCTGGCTATTAGAAGATAGTGATAGCATAACTATTGTTTTACACAAAAAAAACACTTTTTATTTATCAAAAAAATGTGCTTTCAAATAAAAAAACTACATAAATTGGGTATCACCATAATCTTTTCAACCCCACCAGAGTAAAACTAACTTTGCACGGATACTGCATGGTGAACGCTATTAAAAATAAAATAAAAAAACAGCTGCTAGGATGTTGCAGTTATTTTTTTATTTATCTTCACCCTGCCTTCCAAAAAACGGATTTAAAAGCGATCATAAAGTCCTTGGTCCCCCTCAAAAATGTTACCAATAAAAATGTCAACTTTCATCCCGCAAAAAAAAAGTCCCTATACAGCACAAAAAAGTTATTGACTCTCACCTGTGCTGTGTGGATGCAAAAACGTGTTTTCCCGTTTCAAATAAGTGTTTTTTATATTGCGTAAAAAAAGCAGTAAAACATTAAAAAAATATACAAATGTGGTATCGCTGTAATCCGTAATCAACCTGCTGAGGAAAGACTACATGTCATTTTATATTTACCGCACAGTGAACACGCTGTAAAAAAATAAAAATAAAAACCACTACCAGGATTTGCTGATTTATGTACAAAATGCCTCACATAAAACCTTACTAAAAAGTGATCAAAGCATCACATGTAAGCCCCCCATAAAGGTACCAATAAAAACATCGAACTCATCTCGAACAAAACAAGCCCACAAACACATCTTCCATATGCCAAAAATTAAAGAAAGCTATGGCTGTCAGAAAAAGGACAACATAGAAAACGCCAACTTTTTATAAAACTCGCTTCTAATTGTGTAAAAGTAATAAAACATAAAAAACTATATAAAATTTATATCATTTTAAATGTACCGTACCTCCCCATAGTTAAAGTATATCCCGTCAATTAATGCCCGTATGGCGAATACTTGTAAAAATGAACGCCCAAAAACACTTGGCGGAACTTCGTTTACCCTCCCTCCATATTCCATACTATGGCCCAATGCATAAAAAAAAAAATCTAACGTGGAACACCTGTAGCGCCCAAAAATGCACAAAAACAAACAACCCCATAGATGAGATCCCGAGGGGTTGTTGATCCAACATAGGGAAACTTTTTGTGGCATGTTTCACCTTTTTCAGAACTTTGGGGGCTTTGCAGATGCGATCATTGCACAACCAAATATCTGTGCGCCAAAAGCCAAATATCGCTCCCGTCCCTTGTACCCACCCTGCCATGGGGCGCCCAAACAGCATTTTACAAAGCACCCCACAATTAAGGTATTGCCGAACGTTGTAAAAATTTGCGTAACACAATTTTAGGGGCTTTTTTTTTCCCAAGAATCCTTGTAAAAATTAAACATTTTCAGCATAAAATTGCAGATTATAGGAAAAAATAATATATTTTTTTATTTTCAGAGCCGAACGCTAAAAACATTTGTGAAACACTCTGTGGGTCGATATACTACACTTACAGCTCCTCAGGATATATTCCCGTAAGGGTGTATTTTTCCAAATATGGGGTCTTTTTTAGGGGTATTTAATTAAGTTTTTGGATACCTTATGGTGTCGAAAAAACCTAGAAATGGCGCCCTAAATAAAATTGGTAAGGAAAATGAGGCCCCAGAGTCCCAGTAGGTGCTCCTCCCTATTTCTGGTGCTTGGTGGTTGAGGCCAAATAATGCACTAGGCCACATTATGGGATATCTCTGAAAACAGCAGAATCTGGGGAATCAATATTAATATGCATTTCCCTGATCACATTTACCGTATTTCTGTCAATAGTGGTATAAAAAATTGAAATCTGACAAAAAAAAAGTGAAATTTTGAAATTTTACTTGCCACTTTGCTTTAAATTTCCTGTGAAACACATAAGGGTTTAATAAACTTCCTAAATTCGGTTTTGAATATTTTAAGGGGTGTGTTTCTTAGATGAGGCATTTAGGGGGTATCTAACTACAGGTCAATCAAATCACTTGAACTGGACGGGTCCTAAAAATATGTATATTGAAATTTTCTTAAAAATTTGAAAATTATACTAAATTTTAAGCCCCCTAATGTCGTAAAAAAAAAAAAGACTTTTAAAAAAAATGTCCCAAACTACAGCGACTTGGTAGTGCTAGTATAACTTTTTTGAGTGGAATAAAAATTGTTTACTGCAAAAATTTTTTTAAATTTGAAATGGAAATTTTTTTCACATTTTTCCCCAAAATTTTGATATTTTCACAAATAAAAACCCTTTTTTTGGGACCAAAATTTTTTACTATCTTAAAGACATGGTCCGAGAAAACTTTCTCTGAATCCATGGATAGGTTAAATGTAAAAAAAGTTATTTCACATAAATTGAACATGACAATTTCGAAAATAGGGCTCTGTCAGAGGGGCCAAAAGGGCTCGGGGGTAAGGGGTTAAGTCACACCCCCTCATAAATTTAAGTATTTAGAGTCTCCTGCCTGAAACAGGGGGAGAGGAGGGGGGGAGGGCAGGGTGTGCATACTCCATTAACCCCGTCCTGCCTGGTAACAGAGGGGAAGTGGTGGGGGCAGTGTAATCCTCCATGTTCATCAGTTCGGGCTGTGTGTATAACTGCATATAGCACACCCAAGGGCTTGGGGGATCAGCCGAAGCTCTGCAAAACCCCTACAAGAGTGAGGCGTTTACTTTGACTATCGTCATCGGGTCGATAGTGATATCGGCAATTATAAAAGACGATTTCCAATGTTGATAATAATTATCGCCGATGCCCATTAAATTCTATGGGGAGGAACAACCCCTTTCATTTTACACCCAAACGGGGCGGAGAAGCGGAAATTTAAACATCCACAACAGTAAAAATGGATACGTGCTACTCTTGGGAAAACCACTTGGTTTAAAAGCCACAGAAAAAAAGTCACACACCATTCACTATTCCTGTTTGTACCACAGCAGACCCTTAAACCCTCACCCCCAAAAATTAAAAAGTCCCAAAGGCGTATGATTTAAACCCCACCATTTTACTTGAACGGAATTGAATATCCTTGTTCTGGAAGCAGATAAGCCCCCAAAACCTGCAGCCCCCAGATTGAAAAGTCCCGGAAAAAAGGAGTCTTTAAACCCACCATTTTATAAAAACGGGGACATAGATTTCCTGTCCTGGGCCACAGCTGGCCCCAAACCTGCTCCCCCCCAAATTTAAAAAGTCCCCGGAAAAAGGAGTCTTTTAAACCCCCTTTTAGTTGAACGGACATTGACTATATCGTCCTTTTACCGCAGAATGCCTTAAACCTTCGCCCCAAAGTTTAAAAAGTCCCGGAAAAAGGAGTCTTTGAACCCCCATTTTATTTTTACGGGACTTGACTATATTGTCCTGTCCCCGCAGAATGACCCATTTTAAAACCTGTCTGACCCAGAGAATAAAAAAAGTCCCGGAAAAAAGGAGTCTTTAAACCCACCATTTAGTTGAACGGACATTGACTATGCTTTCCTGGACCCCCGTATCCCACAAACGTCTGCCCCACAGATTAAATAGTCCCAGAAAAAGGAGTCTGTAACCACCATTTTATTTCAGGACATTGACATACCTGTCCTGGCCCAGCGAGCCCAAACTGCTGACCCCAATTTTAAAAAATGCGGAAAAAGGAGTCTTTCAACCACATTTTAGTTTCATGGACATTGACTATCCCTAACTGTCACAGCATACCCCTAAACCTGTTGACCCACAGATCACAAAGGGGCACTATGCTTTTTTTGTACAGTGACTTCATTAGTTATTTTTGTCAGACTGTACAGTGACTGTCATTTAGTATATGTGACATTTGTTTACAGAATTTATTTAGGGAAAGTTTTTTTAATTTTTAATTTTACATTTTGCTTTTTTTTCAAGTATGATAACAAAACATCACCCCCCTGCGTTTTTAAAGTATTTATTACACTTTTAGATGTGTTAATTTGTCGCCCCCCCAAAATAATAAAAATGTCCTAACACCCCAAAAATTCTTAGTTGGAAACTTTCCCCCTCCGGGCTTCTAGAGTGATTCAGCCAATCAATTCAAGGTTTATTTTTCCTCCAAATCCTTTTTCAGTGATTGGGGACAGACCCCCTGGAGATCAAATGATGCGACCCCATGGTACTCCCCCCAAAAAATTTTAAGCCTCAAATTTGCAATTTTGTGTCCACTGGAGCCTTTTTGACACTATTTAAACCTCAAAAAATCCCCTTTTTAAAAATCATTTTTTTTTAAGAAATTTAAAGCTTCCGATTGCCCCAAAAAGTGAGACCGTGCGCCGTACCTCTTTAACAGGAGGTCCGCTGCCGGGGCCCAGACTACATTGGTGCGGTGAGACCCCGGGTTAGGTCGTCATCCATTAACACGCGGGTTCAGCTGCCGGGGCCCGGAGTTCAGTGGGTGCGGTGAGACCCCAGGCTGGCGTCCGTCATTTTAAAAGGTAAAAATGCCCTTATGACGGCAACGAAAACACTCGTGCTGAAGCAGGTGGGAAGCGGAAGTATGAGGTAAGACCTCCCGCCTTCCTCGTACACAGTCAGCCCGGGGTAGCGCTTGCCCCTCCGTATGAGTGCGGACCAATTGGTTTCACTTGGAAATGCGGGTGGTTGACTTCCTGTTCCACCCAGGGCCCTTTTTCTTGGCATTCTTTTTCTCGTTTTACTAAAAGTGTGAAGGAAATGGTCTCTGTTTTTTTGTTTCTGCCTTGCTCCATACTCATGCCCTCTGAATAACCTACATCTGGTCAATCTTCCTGTCCCCCCCTTGTACAATTTTAAAGGAATATTTGTACCAGCTATTTTGTAATGCAAGTTTTTTGTAGTTTAATTTTTAGAAGACACATTTTTAAAAAAAGGAGGAATCCCACCACGTCTTTGTTTCCTTTTTTTTTTTGTATTAAATGGGTTGTCTCAATACAGGGGGTTGCTACTTTTTTAAAAAAAAAAAATCTTTCAAAAAAAAAAGTCATTTTGCAAAATGGTCCTTAACAGTTTCCCCCCCATTCCCGTTTCTGACAGCACCTCACCCTTTAGCCACTCTTTACAATTTTGAAGAACAAATGTCCCCGTTAGAAACCACATTTTTTTCAAAGGGGCCCGAAGTCTAGCTGCATTTCACAGCAAAAAGCCCCCCAATAATTTAAAACATGACCCATGAGCACTTTTTACAATTGTGAAAAACAAATGTCTGTTAGAAAAACATTTTTTTTTTATAATAGGGCCTTATTTTAGCTGCATGTCACAGCAAAATGCCCCCAAAATTCAAAAAAGACCCTTGGCCATTTTTACAATTGTGAAGAAAAAAAAAGTCTTTGAAACAACATTTTTTTTTATAATGGACCTTAGTATTGCTGCAATTCAAAGCAAAAATGACCCCAAAAAAAATTTTAAAATGACTTCCCGCCACTGTTAAAAAAATTTTGAGGGAGAAAGCACTTAAAAAACCACATTTCTGTTCCAAAGGACCAGATTTTTAGCTGTATCTTTCAGCACCATGACCACAAAAAATTTTAAAAAATGCTTTCCCGCCATTTTAAAAAATTGTGGGGGAAGTGCCACTTTAAAAACCCCATTTCTGTTCCCAAAAACCATGATTAAGCTGTATTTCCGGGAAACTCCCCAAAAACCCCTTGACAAGCGAAAAAAATTTTAAAGATGAAGTGAGTAAATGGGAAAACGTTTTTTCATGAAAAACCCTTTCTTTTTTACGTCTCCCACGCAAAACCAGCAAAAATGAAAAAGTTGGGAACGAGAAAAAAATTGCAGTAAGGGAAAAGATTTTTTAAAAAAAATTTTAAGAGGGCCATTTCTTTTTGAAGGGAAGTAAGTGACCGGCAATAATCTTTTCTCGGGATTGGGGGGCCCCAACTCATCAGAGATCCATGCCCCGTTCTCTTTATGAAAGTCAAACTCACATTATTTGGAAAGCGGACGTTTTTTTGTAATGACTCCATAGCTGTGCTGAAGGTCCCCTCAGATATGCCTGGCTGCTGGGCATACAAAAAACCTCTATGGGTGGGGGGCTCGGGCCATTCATCCATTTTGGCTACCCCGAAGTCTATTTGGTCCAAAAACATACAAAAACATCGGTGTTGAGAGCAGATAGTCTGCACCCTATTTAAGCTGGTCTCTGTGTGTTGTATGTGTGCCCCGCATTGCATGCGTTTTTGAGGTTGGTAAATTTAAAGATTGCCAGAGGGCACCCATTTGGCTTCTGCCCCCTTTCCGTGCTGCTGCCGCTCAGCACTTGGCACTCTAGCTGTCCGTCGCTGACGTTGTTCCACCGTGACATTTGAAAACGTGAAGCGACGCAACAGAGTCTCCAGTTGTCAATCAGAAGGTCTCCATTTCCTGCATTTTACTTTCTTTTTGGGGGGGTGGAAGGAAAAAGCTGAGTTTTGTTTTGTACCGGGGACCCGGAGGGTGGCCCCCCGTAACTGTTGTTTATTTTGAGGCCTTAATGCGAGGATCTGTTGGGGGAAATGGAGCATCCAAGACTCTGTGAGAGATGGGCCTTTATTTCCCAACCTCTGGGTCAGGGGGACCAGCAAACTGAAATTTCCCCATCTTCCCCCTCCCCCCTCAAAAATTTGCGCCCAACCCCTTTTCCCAAGGGAGGGGTGGTAAATCGGTGTCGGAATCCTCCTCCTCCTCCTCCGTTCCTCTGACCAGCTTCAACAAGCCCTGACTTGCCTCAAAAATGCCCTGAGAGTGAGGCGCCGCCTTGGGGACTAGCCCCGGACCCTGAACATGCCAAAAAGAAGACCGACAAAATTGAGAACTTCGGCCCTTTTGGGGTTAGACGGAGAGAAAAGGTCCGTGTCCAACTAGTCCTTCCCCCTCCGTCGTGATGGGACCCGATTTTTCAGGTGTCCAACGTGTTCCGAACAAGATCCCACAAAAGGCATGCTGACAAGAGCATTGTCCGCACTACCCTTTTGGTGGCTTTTCACAACTGGCCGGGTGGTGCAGAGCCTTTCACCTGCCTCCACTCTGGTGGCTCAAAACCCCCCAGGTCCGCCCGCTGCTTGTCAGGCCATGTGTCACTTATACTGCGAATGGGGATTGCGCTGCTGCCACAAACACTGGAGCTTGGAGGGGGGGAATTCCAGCTGTTCCCCCGTCAACAATGAGACGGTTGAAGGGAGGCCGGCTGACGCTGCAACGAGCCAGGGGGGACGAAGCAGGGTGCGAAGGGGAAGTGCGAACTCAGCCTGGCCTTCCTCAGAGGCACCAGACCCGGGGTAGTGCTTTAAAATTTCTGGACGACAAGGTTTTATGACATGTGCCAGGCAAGGGATGTGCTCCAGCCTCCAAACTTAAGGGGGCCAGCATTTTCGCCCCTTAGCACCCACCTTGCCTGGACAAGGTTCTTGTCACCAGCCGGCTCGGTTTTGTTGGGAGAGCCACCACAGCCCCCACCCGTTGGGGGGACGGGCTCCAAGACAGATTAATTTTAAAACGGGGTGTTGTAGCTTGTAGGGTAGATGTCTAGCAGGGGTTGATAGCCTTGTCAATACTTGTTTTTTCTGGCATGCGCAATAGAACCACTGACCTTTGAGATCTTAGAATAATATGTAAAACATGCAAATACTTCAGAATATTTTGAAAAATCAGCTAAATTTGAGAGTGATTTTTTTCTACCAGTAAAAAAGCTTTTTAATGATTTTAAAGAGGGGGATTTTTATAATACCCTAATAAAATTAAAAGAGGTTTTACTAACCAGAAGACTAAAGGGTAAAACCCAATTTGAAATATAACTGTTTTGCCAATTTAAAAATTTTTTGTAAAATTTTTTAAAAAATGCTTTCCCAAATTTCAATAAAGGAGGGAAAAGAAAGACCCAAAATTTTTTGGGGGGAAGGCTCTTGTTTTTTTCGACATGTATGTCACAAACACTTTTTAATTAATTTGGCACCGCACAAACAAAGCTGGGGTTTTTTTAGATTCCCATATTAAGGTTACAAATAACTGTTTAACAAAAAAGCTGCAATTTTTGGGGCTTCAAACTAGAAATTCATGCAGCACTGTTTTGCCTATGTGGATTTCTGCAACTCAGGTCTTTTCATTTGTACTGTGTGGCTAGCAGAGTTTTACATAGCCTCATATTTATAAGACTTAGGGCGGGCAAAGAAACGCTAAAAATTCCCTGTGCAAAAATAATAGGCCCGGGGAAGCGTATTAAAAACCGCTCTACAACCCGGGGCATTAATTTAGGCACATTCTAACGCCCTTTCAACATTTCTGGTTCAGATAAACCCCTTTGAAAATGATATAAACCTTCCACATAAATGCCCCCAAAAATTGCCATACAACTTTAAACCAAAAGCTACGTACGGGTTTCCCGTGTGGCCCCCCCCCCTTTCACCCCTCCCCCCCGCCCCTGAAATCAGACATATTTCAAAGTGCTGCTTGCGCTCGTAATTTCGGGCCGGTTTGGGCGTGGGGTGGTTTTTAGTAATGGGAAAAAGGATCTGCTTTTGATATCAGGTGAAATTACACCGACTTTTGGCGGCCCGCCCGTTTTTTTGGCTGCAAGTGCAAAGCAAGGTTTTCAATTCTTTTAATTTATACCCCAGTTTGCCACACTTTTGGGATTACCAAATAGGTAGCTTGGGTGGTTCAAAGTCAAAATTGAGTCCGCACCATTGCAGCGGATTTACGGTGATGAAAGCAAGGGCTACAGCTGGGAGGGAGCGGGGGGGAAAACTAACTTTGAAAATTGGCCATTTTAACCCCCAAAATTTGGGTCATACACTGCTTTTTTAAAAAGGTTAATGGGAAGGGACCCCTTTTTGTAACCCTGGGCCCTGGAAAACGATCCCCAAGTGTTCCCTGTTTTTTTTATGGCACCCGGAAGCCAAAAATATGGCCCCCTCTGTATTTTGCCAAATACAGGATCTTTTAGGCTTTTTCCCTAGGGGAGTGTCCCAATTTGGCTGCTTTTCACATACAATAATGTGGTTTTGTTTTTAAAAGCGAAACATGCAATGAAATTTCTAGTTCCAAAATTGGGGCAAAAAAAATAAATTAAAAAATTTAAAACTTTTCCCAATGGAAAAAAAAAAAAAAAGTCCAAAATTTTAAAATTTTTTGCTTTTGTTTAAAACAATCTATCTATACAAATTTTTAATTTTTATTGAATCTGTACAGTGGACACCACTAAAAATTAAAAAAATAAAAGCCATTCCCCAAAAAACACTTTTATCCAGACCATAAAAAATTTTTGAAAAAAACATATCCAAAATCGAAATTGGGGCGTTTTTTTATTCCAGTCCAAAAAATTTTACCACCTAAAAATTTATGGCAGTTAAAATTTCTGCCCCAAACTACCATTTTGAAGCATCCCCTCTTCTTTTTTCATAAACTTTTAAATATCGAAATACAATTAAGAACGATTTTCTAAAATTTTGTTAGACAAATGTTTTTTTATTCCCGTCTAATGTTTTAACCCTTTTTTCTGAATTTTTTCCCTTTTATGATTTCACTAAATGTTTTCTAAATTGTTAAAAATTTTGGAATGAAAGGGGGCAATTTAACACCCAAAATCTTCTTCGTGAAACAAAGTTGTTGTGAACTACATAAGTGGTTTAGCTTTGTTTTTGCTGAAAATGGGAAAACCTTCATGAAAGAGGGCTGGATGGGGGGACTTTTTTGTTTTAAAACTTCTATAGAGTTAGGTCCATTTATAATTTTGGGCACTGGGCACAAATTTTTTTTTTTGTACCTTTTTAACGAAAAATTCAAGTTATAGTTATATAAAGGACATGGGAATAAGGGCCGACTTACAGTTTAATTTGAGGGTAACCACTTTTAAAAATTTGGGTTAATGTTTTTGGAGTTTTAGGTTTCCCTTTAAAAAGAAACCCCCCTGTTTTTAAAAAAGGACCCCAAAATAATTGGGGGAAAATTTAAAATTTTGTAAATAAAAAGGGAAAATTCAAAAAATTGTTGAAAATTTTCTAAGTTTATGAAACCACCATCCCAAACGTTGTGTTTCCCCTTTTTAATGGCCCTTTTCCCGGCCTTTTCTGCCCGCGGTTTTTCAGTTGCTGTTTGTTGTGGCCTTTCTGTCTGAAGGGTTTTTTCCCAAAGGGGAAATGCATCCCGTTTGATTTGAGATCGGGGTTTTGTTTGGCCTTCAAGAAATTTCCCTTCTTTTTTTAATAAACCCCAAATTGCTTTGGCTTTATTTTTGGGGTAAGAGGGGCGAATCGTTCTAACAATTGAAATTTTTTAGAATTTCAGGAAAATTTATTCTGCACGAAGTCGAAGTTTGGGGGTGATTGGGGGGAAGGAAAATGTTTTTTAATTGAAAAAATGGCCGCAAGACTGGGGACACTGGGTAAGAAGTTTTGAGGAAAAAAGGGGGGACCCTAAATGACATGTGCAGAGATGAACCAATCAAGACCAGGGGATTCTGTGACTCACAGCACTATATAAGTCCCGACTGCGCTGCTGCTCACACTGCCCTGGGTTGTGCCGCTCTGCAGTTTTCTCAGAGATCTCACCAAAAAAATTTTTGTTTTAAAGGATTTGGGGGGTGAGAGGGGTGTCACTGCTTTTTCAAACGCCTTTTCCATTATAATTTTAAATTCATTTGGGGGGTTTGTAATTGAATTCATGGGGGGCCCAATTCTCCCCCATAAAAATTTTTAAAAGCCATCGGTCAGTTCGGGAGCACATTGATTAAAAAAGGGTTGGTAAGCCTGTTGTGCTTTTGTTTTCAGTAAAAGAAACTGGTTTTTACAATACATTCATTAATTTTTTGCTGCTGATTTCTTTTCGAAATTTTTTCCCAAAGGGTTTACCCAAGTTGTTAGTGGGTTCTTTGGGGAGTCAAATACGGGGTGTGTATTAATCAAATACAAATCTTCATTAAACAGAGTTTAAATTTTTTTAACAAACATAGTCAGACAGAGAGGGGCAGGGTCTTCACCGCAAGGGCAGTGGGACAAACTTCCTGGGGCGGGCAGGTCGCAGCACAGTAAGGGACATCGCAGCCGGGTCAGCGATGAGGGGCCCAAAATCCCCGTGTCTCTATGGGGGCGTGTGTTTTACCACAGCCCAAAAAGGTTTTTTATTGGTTATTAGGGCTCCATTCCTCCCCCGTGCACCCAAAAAACCTCAGCCAAGAGTCGGGGGGAACGTCAACAAAACCCCTTTGTTGGCGGGGCCCCGGAGCGGGTCAGTGGTCTCACCTGTTTTCACCCACCTCTGTCCCACCCCGGTTCCCTCAGCGAGAGACTGCTATGTGGTCTGTACTCAGCGACACTATATAGCGAGGATGAACAATTTGAGGACAGTCAGCAGCTACTTGGCAGTGAAGAAATGGGGCCGATATCCCCTGCTTCTTGCAGTAGCCGTCAAAGTATGGATGTGGAGAGTGGCATGGGAGGTCATTTTGTGAGGGGTCAGCCTCTGCATACAAAGACCGTTGAGGAGGACAGCAGTGAAGATCCAACAATAATCGATGATGATGTAGCCGACTGCACTTGGGAGCCGGGTGAAGCAAGGGCTTCATCATCTTCAGGAGAAGAGGGCGTCAGGTTGCGCGTCAGGCAGCGGCACAGCCAGCAAGTGGGTAGTGTGGCCGTGAGTCAGCAGGGTAGCAGCAGTGCGAGGGTGGGAGCCAAATGGCCAAGGGGTAGAAAACACGCTTCTCATGTCCAAGAAAGTAGCGGCACATGGGCTCAGCAAGACAGCGGTGGTAGTAATCACTCAGTGTGGAGCGTTGGCAGTAAAATCAGCTACTCGGCGGTGTGGCAGTTTTTTGCTAAGACACCGGAGGAGCCGAACATGGGTATATGTAGAATCTGTGGGCAGAAAGTGAAGCGTGGCCAGGGAGCTAACATTGGCACCACGGGCCTGTGTCAACACATGCAGCGCCACCATCCGGTGGCCTTGGAGAAATGTGGCTCAGATGTGGTGGTCCATCCTGCCACCGCAGCAACAGCAGCAGCAGCGCCCAGTGGTACGCATTCCATTTCAGCCAGAAAAGGCTCCACCACCTCTGCAGAAGGGAGCTGTTTCTCTTTGAAATCATCTCCCGGTCCAGATGCTCCTGCTCCTCGCTATTCATGGCACCAGCAGTCGTTCGAAGAGGCGATTGCATAGAGACAACAGTATGCGTCCAACCATCCTATGGTGCAGAAGCTGACCGTGCTCCTGTCCAAGTTGTTGGTACTGCAGTCCCTCCCTTTCCAAATGGTGGACTCTGCACCGATCAGAGAACTAATGGCCTGTGCCGAGCCGAGGTGGAGAGTTCCAAGCCGTAATTTCTTTTCCAAAAAGGCAGTACCAGCCCTTCACAAATATGTAGAACAGAAGGTGGGCCAGTCCTTGAGCTTATTGGTTTGTTCCAAGGTGCACGGCAGCACTGACGTCTGGAGCTGTAACTACGGTCAGGGCCACTGGGTGAATGTGCTTCCTGCCCAGGCACACCAACAACTTGGACAGGAGACACCGCTTTCTCATCCACATTGTCAAACTGATGCTTCTGCGCCAATGTCCGCCTCCTCCTCCTCCACCACCACCACCACCATCTCAGTCTCCACAAGTGCTGCTCCATCATACCACATGTGTGGGGCACAGCGGTGTCATGCAGTTATGCACCTGGCTTGCCTCGGCGAACGAAGTCATACAGGGGAGGAACTGCTCTGCGTCATGCAGCAAGAAATTGATCACAGCAAATTGCCGCGCATGCGCACATGTATCGTTGAGACACCGAGACTCTTTGTTGGATGGAATTGCCTTCTTTTTGTCCAATACTTATATATAACGCATGAAATAGATTTTTTGATATTTGGGATAATAGGATTAGGATGTTTTCCTTATATAATGTGTTTATTTTACAATGTAATGATGTACTGGGAATATTTTATTGGTTATAAATGATCACATGATGTATGGGAGGAGGATATACATGTGCACTCAGTTGGTTAATGCAATACGCCCCCTGATGAAGCAGAGGCGAAACGCGCGTTGGGGTGCAGGGATAAGCTGCCATAACAGATCCTATTATGGGTAAATAATAATTTCTCTCTGATCATGTATTTTTGATAATAGTTTTATGATATGGACTGACTATATTTGTTCTATTTATTGATGAAATTTATATGTATCTATTTATATATGATGTTATAGGACCTTGTTGATCTGTCAGTTCCTTTCTAGTTTATGGGCTTATAGCCCTGTTAGTGGCTAATTGTTAGTTGTTGTCTCTTTCATGTTTTGTTACATATTTTTATATTTTTTGTAATAAAGTTATATTTATTTTACAATTAGGGAAAATGTCAACCCCTTTTTTGGGTTTTTCCTTTTTTTTGTTTAGCAAAAAATTGATGTAGGGGCTTTCCCCGCGCCAACGCAAATCCGAACGATGGTGAGGGGAAAATGGGGAGGAACTGTGGTCGGGCGTTGCATGAGGAGGGATGGCCCATGCACCCGTTTTAAATTCCACCCTGCCATTTTTGGGACTCAAAGGAAAGGAAAGGCCAAAAAACGTTTTTTTGGGATGATCCAGGCAAAACAGGGGGGGTACTCCCCTGTGTAATGTAATGTCAGCCAGTGGCAGCTCATGCGTAAAAAACCTGCCGTTTGCTGAGGCATTTTGAGGGGCGACTTTTATTTGTCAGTCGCCGGGACAAAGGGAGGGAAAAAACTCTTTCCCCACTGCTTCATTTTCCTGGAAAGATACTGAAAAAATTTTGTCTGGGCGGGGACTGGGAGACTTTGGCGACTACATCTCGGCCACAAAAACCCCGGGGGGAAATGAAGGGGAAAGGGGGAAAAGAGGGGGGACATTGGGCGCACAAGCTTTGGTTGGTGAAATGAGGGGTTTTTTTACCCAGGTGAAAAAGGGGGGGGAGCGGGAAAAAAAAGCAGCTGGGGGGGGGATGGGGGATAGGAAGTTGGGCAGATGCCCCCAAGCACCATGGAAATTATACAGGGGGAGATGGAGGCGGGGGAGCCCAAATCAAAAGGCCCTTTTCCGGCAGATTGGCCCCCGAGGATGTGATTTCCTGGCAACTGACAGCCAAATATTCCCCATCCGGAGAGGGGGATTCTGGTTTCCCCCCCCTTTTTGGGAACCGGCAACGGCCCAAAAATTGGGAGTTTTTTTTCCAGTTTTTAATGGAGAACAAACTCAAATACAAAAAAGAAATCCCCCGAAAGTCAGTTGGCCACTCCCTATGTGCAGCTGGCCCAATCTTGACGGGGTGTAAAGGGGGGTTTTCCTTTTCCCAGTGCTAAACGAAACCACGGGCCAGGGCTGCTGTGGGAAGGGGGGGGGGGGGGGGCAGCAGTACCAGCTCCATCAGCACAACCAAAATTTGGAGTCCGGGATGACCCAGTTCCTTCACCCCCGAGTGAGGGGGGGAAATTTCGCCTCCCAGCAGCAGCAGGACCTGGGGGCACCCCCCTTGAACCAAAGGTGGTGGCCTATTTGGGGAACACCACTTGCCCCCCCAGTTAAAAGACCGCTGGACTACTGGGCACCAAAAAAGGGAAATTGGTGGGGCCCGGGCAACTTCCCGGGGTTTTTTGCATGGAAAAGCTGTCCGGGCTGGGGCCAGTAGTGTGGTTTCAGGGGTGTTTCAGTGCGGGGGGGGCCAATTTTCCCCCAAGGAAAACCTGCTGCTGCTGTGACTGTCGTGACCTCATGCTGAACTGGTGTTGCGCCTTTGACCTCCACACTGTTGTAATTTGGCCACTGTCACCTCATGTGTTTGGGGCTGCTCCCGTGAGCCCACACTCCGCCCATTGGCACTGCCCTTACCCCCATGCTCTGCTGTGGCTGCTGCCGTGACCTCCAAAACTCTGTCATTTTTCCCCACTGCCCCCAAAGGGCACCCCCCAAGCCCCCATGGCAGTATCCCATTGGAGATGGAGGCAGGGAGTCCCCAGAGTCATTGCGCACAGGGCCCCCGCATAAATGCTGATTTCCCTGGCTTTGACCCGAATAGTCAACACCCGGCTGAGAGTAAATTTGGCTCCCCACCCCTTTTGGGGACTTCGCTAGGGGGCCCCAAAAATGCGAGCTTTTTTTCCAGCTGCTAAAAGGGGGAGGGAAAAATCAAGTAATATAGAGAAACCCCTTCCGAAAGTTTCCCAAGTTCCAAAAAAAATTTTTTGGGCCCAAAGGAAATTTCAAATTTCCCTTCAGTTCACATTAATACCAAAAAAAAGTTCCAAAGGATTTTTATTATGAATTATAAATGGGGTAGTTTGAACCCCGTTTCTGCGTGACCCCAATTTTTTTCAAATAAAGGTAGGGAATTAAAACTGAAGGAAAACCTAACACGGGGGAAAAATTTTTTAAAGGGTGCTTATTTTGCTTTCCCATTTCCCATTAGGAGGGAATTTTGGGAAACAATACTGGAATGGGAACAAAAGCAAAAATGTGCAAAATTGGCTTTGGTTTGGCTTTTTTAGTATGAAGAATGTGAATCTTTATGTCCAACTTAAAAAAAATTTAAAAACCCCCCCGGGGGACTAAAAAAATAAATAATAAAAATTTTTAAAGGGGGCCTATAGAAAAAAGGGGTTCCCCCCTTGGCCTCTTTCTGCATATCCGTGTACTGTCCCCTCTTCCTCCGGTCCCTTGACCACGACCTTGCCGGCTGTCCTGACCTTCCTTGTCCCCGATTCCGAGTTTACCTTACGTTTTTGTACCCCCATACATCTCTAAAAAAAATTTTTTTTTTTTTTTTTTTTTTTCTTTTTTTTTTTTTTTTTTGGTTTTTTTTTTTTTTTTTTTTTGGTTTTTTTGTTTTTTTTTTTTTATGTTTAAAAAAAAAAGGGTGCAGTCCCTCGTTTTTTTTTTCGTTTTGCCCCCGTAAAATGCCCCGGAAATTTTTTGAGTGAAGTGATTTAAAGCAGTGGCAGTATGTGGTGTATACTAAAACACGCATTGATGAAGACCCAAAAACCCAAACCCCCCTTGCATTTTTAACATGGCCCCAAAAGTTCTACATACCCTAAGGGTCTCTGCAGCCCCGGAAAAAAACTGTTTTTTTTAAAGCGATTCATCCCAAATTTATTGGGTTTGAAAAAAGAATTTTGGGGGAAAATTTGGGGAACTTTTTTGGGAAAAATTTTGCCCTTTTCTGTTTTGGGTCATTGTACAGCTTATTATTTAAACAAAGCCCAAACAGTGTGACTGCATTTTGCTTTCATTTAAAAATTCCCAAATTTTTAAAGTGGGAAAACCTCCCCAAAGAAAGCTGAAAATTTTGGACTTTAAAGCCCCTGTCCAAATTTTAGAACTATAACTTTAATATGTTTTTTTTAAACAGGTATAAAAAACTAAAATTTTTTGTTTAGTGTCCAAATTTTATGAAAATTTAAAAATTAAAAAAACCCCCACACCCAAAGGTTAAATTAAATGAAATTTAATTTTTTTAGTATGAGGCATAAAATATACCGTAAAAAATATGGAAGATAATTTTCAAAGGGGCATAAATAACAAGTGTTTAAAATAGTAGAGGTAAATATTAAATTGGGTGTAATAAATATATTGATGTTTCGGCAATTGCCTGTATCAAAAGACATTTAAATTTGATAAGGGGGATATAATATGGATTTTAAAACCTTGGGAAGGGAGGTTTGGAGGACACCTTGTAGGCAATATGGGTGTCCGAGGAGGGGAAAAAAGTAAAAGGGGGTTGGGTCGGACTGGGGGCTGGATGTACTGGACAAAACGTCCGTTTGTAAGGGGAAAAAAGGGCCGGGAGTTTTTACTAAAATATCCCTTGGGTTGGGGGCGGGGGATTACAAATTTAAAAATTTAAAATTTTGGGCCCGACAAGCCCTTTCCACAAATTTTGAACCCCCCCATAAAAAAATAAACCCTTTTACTGGTTTTGCATAAAAATTTTTTCTTCTAAAAACCAAAAAAATTTTATGGGGCCTAACTGATAGGGTTTAGCATTTTATGATATTTTTGTAACGGCCCAAAAGGTGTGGAATCCTTGGGGCCAAACCTTTAAAAGGTGGGGATTTAAAAGCCCCACCGGGAGCCCGGAAAAACTAAGAGGGGCCCCGGTGGTCACCAGAGCCCCGCCCCAAGGCAGGTTGGGGTTGCTGCAGGCGGGGCTACCAAGCGCTACTCCTGGTTTCGACTTTTTTTGCAGTGGCAGAAAGAAGGGAAACAGCATGGTTTTGGGGAAACATGAACAAAATCGTAGTCGGGGGGCAGGGGGAAGGTCAGGAAGGGGGGTAAATGTTTTGGGTTGAGGGAAGCAGGCAATGGTAGGTTAAAACGGAAAAAAAAATAGTAATGACTTGGGGAACACTTTCTCAGTAGGCACTGGGGTACTAAAGATCCACTGGCCTTTTAAATCTTGCAGAGTCGCAGTACACGCCTAATGCTTCCTAGGCTACCATGAGGGGGCTTTCAGGGGGCAAGGGGAGGGTTTAGTTAAAGTAAAGCCATGGGGGCGCCCGTGACCCGGGAAAGTGGGTGGGATCACCCGTCCAGTGACGGGGTTATGGGTGCACCTGCAACCTGCAGCGTGGGTAGCTGGAGCACCCGTAATGGTACCCCCACTTTGACCTCCCCTTCTTTCTAGCCTGGAAAAAATTCAGCACCAACTCACAGTCCAAAATGTTGTCTTCCAGCTCCCAAGACCTTTTTTTTCTGCCTGAAAACCCCTTTTTCCGTCGGGTGAGAAAAATGTCCCCCTTTCCCCCGATCCCTTAAAGGCCAAGATCTTTTTTTCAACCCCAAGACAATTTGGGGGTATTTAGTGTAGGAAAAAAGGGAGATGACTTTCTGGGAGAAGCGATTCAGGATTAAAGGTTTCAGCAGTGAGACGTGTAAGGCGTTTGGGACACGCATCGTAGGTGGAAGCTGGAGCTTATAGGAAACTGGGTTGATATACTTCAATACTTTGAATAACCCCAGGATGCAAGGGCCCAGTTTGTAACTGAGGATCTTGAGCGGGATGCATCTGGCTGACAGCCACACCTTGTCTCCAGGAGCAAAGGTCGGGGGAGGTCTTGCCTTTTTGTCTGATCAGGCTTTCATATGACCCGATGCACGTTGCAGGGACTGGCATATCTGATCCCATATGGTAGTCACATCTAGGACTAGGTCATCCACAGCAGGAACCTCGGAAGATGATGACAGGGGGAATGGTGGGGATGGCTTCCCATAGACAATGTAGAAGGGAGAGGCACCGGCAGCCTCCGAATCCAAAGAGCTGTATGAGAACTCAAGACAGCATTCTGGACCAGTTGTCTTGATGTGCCAAGACGAAGTGGAGAAAGTAGTTGCCCAGGACCTGTTTAACTCTTTCTACTTGACAAGTCGTCTGCAGGCCGAGGAGAAGTCCAAATTCACCTGTAGCTTGGAACAGAGTGCGTGCCAGAACCTCGAGACAAATTGGACCCCTAGGTCCGAGAAAATAAGCTGAGGAAATCTGTGTTAACAGAAGATGTGCTAAAACAACAAAGTGGTGAGACATGGATCAGAGGGTAGGTCCAGCAGAGGAACAAAGTGTGACATTTTGGAGAACCGGTCAGTAACCACCCAAACAATGGTTTTATCGGAGGAGTGAAGAAGATTGGAGACAAAGTCCATAGCCATGTGAGACCATGGAGAATTAAGAATGGGCAGAGGTTACAGCTAGAGATGGGCGAATTTCTCAAAAATTCGGTTCGGTCACTTCGCCGAATTTCCCGACAAAAATAACTTCGGTCCGAATTACTTCGGGATGAATCGCGTTAAAAAACAGCTATTTCCAGGCTGCACAGAGCCTGCAGGGTGCTGTAGAACGTTGTGAAATGCTTAAACATGCAGAGGGAGCTTGGTTTGGTCTTCATACAATGTTATGTGTTAGTAAGACACGCACATGACTGCCGCCGCTTCAACATAAAATTCCCTGGGCACTTAAGAGGGCAAAACTGACAAAAAAACTGCAGCGGGAATGTTCTAAATCTGCCCCAAAAGCTGAAAAAAACAAGCTGAGAGCTCGGTGAAAGGTGTAGAGTGACGGTGGCGCCACAGCAGCTGAGGTCAGACAGTGGCACAATGACATTTTGGAAAGGGAGGCACAAACAGTAAAAGGCCACAGAGTGGGCACAATGACAGAGAGAGGTACGGGGCAGACAGCAGCATGAGGTCAGACAGTGGCACAATGACATTCTGGAGGTGGCAAAACAGTAGTAGGCCACAGAGTGGCACAATGACAGAGAGTGGAGGTCACGGCAGCAGCAGCATGAGGTCAGGCAGTGGCACAATGACATTCTGGAGGTGGCAAAAACAGAAGCAGGCCACAGAGTGGCACAATGACACAGTGTGCAGGGCACGGCAGCAGCAGCATGAGGTCAGGCAGTGGCACAATTACATTCTGGAGGTGGCTAAAACAGGAGTATGCCACAGAGTGGCACAATGACACAGTGTGGAGGTGACGGCGGCAGGAGCAACAGCATGAGGTCAGAGAGTGGCACAATGACATTCTGGAGGTGGCAAAACAGTAGTAGGCCACAGAGTGGCACAATAAGCAAGAGTGGAGGTGTTACCGGCAGCAGCAGCAATGATGGTCAAGATTTGGCACAATTGACATTCCTTTGGAGTGCACAACAGTAGAAGGGGCCACAGAGTGGCACAATGACAAGAGAGTGGAGTCCCAGCAGCAGCAGCATGAGGTCAAGGGTGGCACAAAACACAGTGAGGATGGGCATCGGCAGAAAGCAGCATGAGGCATGCATGGCGCAATGAACATTCTGGAGGTGGCAAAAACTGAGTAGCCACAGAGTGGCACAATGACACAGTAAGGAGGGTTCACGGCAGTCAGAAGCATGAGGTCAGAGAGTGCCACAATGACATTTTAAGGTGGTTAAAACAGAGTAAAGTGCACAGAGTGGCGCAATGACAGATGTGGACGTGACGGGCTGGCCAGGCTGCAACAGCATGAGGTCAGAGAATGGCAACAATGACAACAGTGTGGAGGGCATCGCAACAGCAAGCATGAGGTCGGCATTGGCACAATGACATTCTTGGAGGTGTGCAAAAACAGAGGCAGGCCACAATGTGGCACAATGACATACAGTGTGAGTCACGGCAAGCATCAGCATGAGGTCAGAGAGTGTCACAATTACATTCTTGAGGTGGCTTAAACAGGAGTAGCGCACAGAGTGCACAATGACAGAGAGTGATGTGACGGCGGCAGGAGCCAACAGCATGAGGTTTCAGAGAGTATCACAATGACACAGTGGTGGAGGGCACTGCAGCAGCAATGAGTCAGGCAGTGGCACAATGAGCGTTTCAGGAGTTGGCAAAAAACTGTAGTAGGCCACAGAGTGGCACAATGACAGAGAGTGGATGTCACAGCAGCAGTAGCATGAGGTCCATAGAGTGGTGGCAACAATGACACAGTGTATGAGGAAGCCACAGCAGCAGCATGAGGGTCATGCAGGTGGCAACAATTGACATGTCTGGATGTGTTAAAAAACAGGAGAAGTCCACAGAGTTGGTACAATGACAAGTGGTGGAGTCACGGCAGCAGCAGCATCGAATGTCCCAGAGAGTGGCACAATGACATTCTAAGGTGGCTAAAACCAGATTAGTCCACAGAGTGCAACAATGACATAGAGTGGAGTGACGCGGCAGGAGCAACAGTCATCGAGGTCAGAGAGAGTTGTACAATGACACTCCAGTGTGGAGGGCACGGCAAGCAGCAGCATGAGTCAGGCAGTGACACAATAAACATTCTGGAGGTGGCAAAACAGTAGAGGCCAGAGAGTGCAACAATGACAGAGAGTGGAGGGTCCACACAGCAGCAGCAGCATGAGGTCAGAGAGTGGCACAAATGACACAGTGTGGAGGCAACTGCAGCAGCAGCATGAGTCTGACAGTGGCCAGAAAGACACAATGTGGGAGGGCAACTGCACAGCAGGCATATGTGGCCAGACAGAGGCACAAGAAACGTGTTCTGGAGGGGTGTTGCAATAACAGATTAGGGGCCACAGAGTGGCAACAGGACACAGTTGGTGGTCACGGCAAGCATCAGCTTGAGGTCAGAAGAGTGGCACAAATGACTTTAGAGGTGGTTAAAACAGGATATGCCACAAGTGCGCAATGACAGATGGAGTTACCGGCGGCAGTAGCAACAGCATGAGGTCAGAGAATGGCAGCAATGACACAGTGTGGAGGGCACGGCAGCAGCAGCCAGAAGTCAGGCCATGTGGCACAATGACATTCTGAGTGCAAAAACAGGAGCAGGCCGACAGAGTGGGCACAATGACACAGTGTGTGAGGTCACGGCAGCAAGCAGCATTAGTCAGAGAGTGGCACAAATACAATTCAAGAGGTTGCCTGAAACAGGAGTAGGGCACAGAGTGGCACAAAGACAGTGAGTGAGTGACGGGCGGCAGGAGCAACAGCATGAGGTCAGAGAGTAGCACAATGACACAGTGTGGAGGGCACGGCAGCAGCATGAGGTCAGGCAGTGGCACAATGACGTTCTGGAGGTGGCAAAAACTGTAGTAGGCCACAGAGTGGCACAATGACAGAGAGTGGAGGTCACAGCAGCAGTAGCATGAGGTCAGAGAGGTGCACATTGACCACAGTTATAGAGCACAGCAGCAGCAGCATGAGGTCAGGCAGTGCACAATGAACATTCTGGAGGTGGGAAGAACAGGAGCAGGGCCACAAGTGGTACAATGAACACAGTGTGGAGTCACCGGCAGCAGCAGCATGAGGTCAGAGAGTGGCACAATGACATTCTAGAGATGGCTAAAAGCAGGAGTAAGGCCACAGAGTGGCACCAATGACAGAGAGTGGTAGGGTGACGCGGCAGGAAGCAACAGCATGAGGTCAGAGAGTTGTACAATGACCACTAGTGTGGAGGGCATGGCAGCAGCAGCATGAGGTCAGGCAGTGACACAATGACATTCTGGAGGTGGCAAAACAGTAGGAGGCCACAAGAGTGGGCACAATGACAGAGAGTGGAGGTCACAGCAGCAGCAGCATGAGGTCAAGAGTGGCCAATGACACAGTGTGAGGGCACCTGCCGCAGCAGTCAGCATGAGTCAGACAGTGGCACAATGACACAGTGTTGGAGGGCACGGCAGCAGCAGCATGAGTTCAGACAAGTGGCACTAATGACTTTTCATGGAGGATGGCAATAACAGGAGTAGGCCACAGAGTGCGACAAGGACACAGTGTGGGAGGTCTAACGGCAGCAGCCATAGCAGTCAGCAGTGATTCAGAACAGTGGCAAAATAATTCTGGAGGTGTCAACAGACTGAGTAGCTACAGAGTGGCACAATGACACAGTTTGTAGATGTCACGGCACCAGTCAACATCAGCAGCATCATGAGTTCATAGAGTGGCACAATGACAGAGTGTGAGGTGGGAGGCAATACCAGTCCCTGGTAAAGATGGTTGGTGCAGATGGAGAAATTGTCAGCAGATGTGGATTGGCTCAGGCGGGTGGCGCATCAGATTAGTGGCTGAGGCAGGTATTTGAACCCAGACATCTTTTCTCACAGTTTTGGGTGAGGCGTCCATGGCGGATGTAGTCTGACGCTAAGGCATGGTGTGTGGAAAGTCCTGGCGATCCACGCCTGAATCATCTTGACAAAGGTCAGTTCGTCCTCCGCACATTTCCCATGTACAAGCAGTTCTCACTTGGGGTAACAATGGCCCCGACGCACTGAACACCCGCTCTGATGCCACACTACTGTACTGGGCAGTGACAGCTTCTCTCCACTGCAATACTCACAAAGTTGCGGGCGACACATCCATTGGGGCTGCAAGTATTCCAGCGGATCTTCTAACTGGGGTGCAGAGTGCTGTCCAAAGTAGGCCACCACGCTGTTGGTTTCAGGGACTGCTCCAGTTCCTGCTGCAGCTACTCGGCGCCTGCCCTCGCTCACTAGGCCGGATGAAGGAAGCCTGCTCATCAGTGCTCCAGACTTAGGATGCTGCAGATGGAGCTGGTACTGCCCCTACCCCCCAAACCATCCCCCAGCATCCCCGGCGGCAGTATTAACGTGAGCGCTGAAGACCCCCTGGTCAGACCTGTCAGAGGAAGGACCGATGCGCACATAGGCAGCGGCCAACGGACTACGGAGGATTTCCTATAGTACTTTGAGTTGTCCTCCCTCTCAGCAGCTGGGGAAAAAAGGCCTCTCCATTTTGGACCGGTAGCTGAGGTTCCCACTAGAGGTGGTACGAGCCAGAAGTCATCCTCAGCGATTGCTGACATATTCGGCTGTCACTAGCCAGTGGCAAATCAGCAATGCTGTGGATCCATCTGCACAAGTTGACCGTCCGGATGGGCTCCCTGCCTCCATCTCCACTGTATACTGCCACGGTGCTTGCGGGCATCTGCCTCGTCTCCTCATCGCCATCTACCTCCTCCAGCTGCTCCTGCACCTCCTCTTCTCTCTCCTTGTCACTGGTAGAAAAATCCACTCATTTCACCAGAACAATGCTTCTGCTCCAATGTCCTCCTCCTTCCTCCATTTCAGTCCCCCACCGGACTCATGTGGCCGCTAGATGTACTCGCCCATCTCCATCCCCTGCCCAGACATATTTTTTTCAGCATTTGTAAAGGACATGAAGCAGTGTAATGAACGTTATTCATCCCGTATCCTGGCGACTGAACAAATAACGTGGCCTTTCCTCGAATGGGCCTCAACAAAACGCAGGTGTCCCGCATGAGCTGCCACTGGCTGTGACATCAAAAGTTACACAGGGGAGTACTTCCTGTCCGACTGGATCATCAACAAATCGTTAATGGCCTTTCTCTGTTCATACAGTCGGTCCAACATGTGCAGGCTGGAATTCCAACGGGTGGAAACATCGCATATCAGAGTGTGTTGGGGGAGGCCGTTCTGCCGCTGCAACTCGAGGAGGGTGTTCCTGGCTTTGTAGGAATGGATGAAGTGCATGCACAGTTTTCCTGGCCATTTCAGAATCTTCTGAAGATCGGTGGAAGACTTCAGGAACCTTTTCACAACCAGATTGAACACATGCGCCATGCAGGGCGCATGGACCATCCCTCCTCAGTGCAGCGCGGACACCATGTTCCTCCCATTGTCCGTCACCATGGTTCCGATTTGCAGTTGGCGCGGAGAAAGCCACACATCGATTTCTTGCTGCATGACGCGGAGCAGTTCCTCCCCTGTTGTGACTTCGTTCGCCGAGGCAAGCCAGGTGTAGAACTGCGTGACACCGCTGTGCCTAACACATGTGGTATGATGGAGCAGTACTTGTGGAGGCTGAGATGGTGGTGGTGGTGGAGGAGGAGGAGGGGACATTGGCGCAGGAGCCGCAGTTTGACAACGTGGAGGAGAAAGCGGCGTCTCCTGTCCAAGTTGTTGGTGTGCCTGGCAGGAAGCACATTCACCCATGGGCCGTTAAGGACATGTATGCCCTGACGTAGTTACAGCTCCGATTCACGCTGCAGTGCACCTTGGAACAAACCGATAAGCTCAAGGACTGCCCACCTTCTATTCTACATATTTATGAAAGTGCTGGTACTGCCTTTTTAGAAAAGAAATTACAGCTTGGAACTCTCCATCTCTGCTCGGCACAACCATTAGTTCTCTGAACGGTGCAGAGTCCACCATTTGGAAGGGAGGGACTGCAGTACCAACAACTTGGACTAGGAGCAACGGTCAACTTCTGCACCTTAGGATGGTTGGACGCATATGTTGCCTCTTTGCAATCGCCTCGCTGAACGACTGCTGGCCGCCATGAGTAGTGCAGGAGCAGGAGCATCTGGACCGGGAGATTGATGTCAAAGAGAACAGCTCCCTTCTGCAGAGGTGGTGGAGCACTCTCAATGGGGCCCCTGGGTCCCGCCTTT
>JAODAL010019826.1:0-70990 GCA_025379985.1 Phyllomedusa bahiana | reverse complement strand
GCCCCCGGCCGGACATACGGGGGAAAAAGATCAGGGGGGAAAAGCGATTCCTCCTGCCTCCTCCCGCTCGCGAACCCGGGGGGGGTGACGGCCCTCGCCCGCTTCACCCGCCCGTGGGAACGACCGGCGGCCCCGGGATAGCGACCAGCGCATTTTCGGCCCGCGCCTTTTAAAAAGGACCCCAACCCCCCGGGGAGGGGGGGGGGGACCCCAAATAGGGGGGAAAACCCCCCCCCAAAAACGGAAGTTGGCATGTATGCAAAACATATTACCGGCCTCTCGACATAAAGCCCCCTTTTTAAACTACATAATGCAGGTGAAAAAACAAAACGTTTTGGGGTAGTACAAAGCAAGTGATCACATATCTGTATCTCACACATTTTCAGTCAACATTATCAAACACGGGCTAATAGCTCCACCCCATATCCCCCCACCCACATAAAATTTCCCCCCTCCACCCACATACAATACCCCCTCCACCCACATACAATATCCCCCCTCCACCCACATAATTACCCCTCCCCCACATCAAATCCCCCTCCACCCACATACAAAATCCCCCTCCACCCACAAACAATATCCCCCCCCACCCACATAAAATCCCCCCTCCCCCCACAACCAATATCCCCCTCCACCCCCAAACAATATCCCCCCCCACCCACAAACAAAAACCCCCACCCCACATACAATATCCCCTCCACCCCATCAATACCCCCCCACCCACAACAATCCCCCCCCTCCACCCACATACAGTACCCCCTCCACCCACATACAGTATCCCCCTCCACCCAATACAATATCCCCCTCCACCCACATACAATATCCCCCCCACCCACAACAATAGCCCCCCCCCCCCACATACAATATCCCCCCCACCTACATACAATATCCCCTCCACCCCAAAAATACCCCCCCCTCCACCCACAACAATATCCCCCTCCACCCACATACAATATCCCCCTCCCCCCCACAACAATACCCCCTCCACCCACATACAACACCCCCCCTCCACCCGCATACAATATCCCCCTCCCCCCCGCATACAATTCCCCCCCACCTACATACAATATCCCCCCCACCCGCATAAAATTATCCCCCTCCACCCACATACAATACCCCCTCCACCCACATACAATTCCCCCATCCACCGCATTACAATATCCCCCCTCCACCCGCATACAATATCCCCTCCACCCCATACAATATCCCCTCCACCCACAACAATATCCCCCTCCACCCACATACAATATCCCCCTCCACCTACAATAAACCCCCCCACCCACATACAATATCCCCCTCCACCCACATCCAATTGCCCCCTCCCCCCATACAAATCCCCCTCCACCTACTACAATATCCCCCCCCACCTACATACAATACCCCCCGCCCCCGCATACAATATCCCCCTCCACCACATACAATACCCCCCTCCACCCGCATCCAAATTCCCCTCCACCCGCATACAATATCTCCCTCCACCCACAAAAATACCCCCCCTCCCCCACATACAATATCTCCCTCCACCCACAAAAAACCCCCTCCACCCCCCAGACAATATCCCCCTCCCCCCACATAAAATATCCCCCTCCACCCACATACAATACCCCCCTCCCCCCACATACAATATCCCCCCCACCCACATACAATATCTCCCCACCCCATAAATACCCCCCCCCCCCACATAAAACAACCCCCTCCACCCACATACAATATCCCCCTCCACCCCACATACAATATCCCCCCCCACCCACAAAACAAAAACCCCCACCCCCACAACAAATCCCCCTCCCCCCACATACAAACCCCCTCCACCCACATACAAACCCCCCTCCCCCCCACATACAATATCCCCCCCCCATATACAATACCCCCTCCACCCACATACAATATCCCCCACCACCCACATCAAACCCCCTCCCCCCACAACAATTCCCCCCCACCCACAACACTACCCCCTCCACCCCATAACTACCCCCTCCACCCATAACCCCTATCCCCCTCCACCCCATCAAACCCCCTCCACCCACAACAATACCCCCCCACCCACGTACAATATTCCCCCCACCCACAACAATATCCCCCCCCCACCCACATACAAATCCCCCTCCACCCCCATACAATATCCCCTCCATTTTTCCCTTGTCACCACCTCACACCATCTAAAAAACACACCGCAAGAAAGAAAAGCAAAATCCTATCACAGGTCAGTGTTCCCTCACTCTTCAATCGGGAAAAAAGTACCTACACTAAACCGCCAATAGAACCACATATGGTCAGACCCACTCGGGTAAAACCCTAAAACACCCCCATATAAGACCACATAGGGGTCAGACACCACTCAGCCCCATCACTTAAAATTAAAAAAAAAAACCCGGAAATCGGGGACTCACCGAACGTCTTATCTGAGAGTCTTTCTCTTTCTCGAGTCCTTTTTTTTTTCCCCTTTTTCCCTGCATCCTTCCACACCGCCATATGACTTGTCCCGGCACAGCTCATCCCTGCAAAATTACACAAAAAATACTTAGAATCCCTCATTTTTTCCAGCATCTCTTTACCTATTCCCACCTCTGTAAAAACCCCCCAGGGGGGAAGAAGGGGTACAACATAATTTTAGGGGCCTATATCCTACTACCCGGGTAGTGGGTAAACAGCCCCCTGAAAATAAGCGGGCCCCAGTTAGGAAATAGAAAGGCTACAGTTAGTTGGGTGGACCCCATTAACTAGCGTAGGTAGGGTTGGTGCCCCAATTAGTTAGGCTGTAGGGGGGTTTTTTTTCCCCATTATAAGCTTAGGTAGTTAGCCCCTTTTATATAGGCTGCAAGCATTGGGGACCCCCAATAGGGTTACGGGGCGTTGGGGCCCTCCTTTAGGTACATACACATTTAAGGCCTCCCTTTAGTATATACAGCATTTGGGGGTCCTTTTAGGTAGTAACAGCATTTTAGGTCCCTTTAGGTATATCAGAGGGGTTAGGGGCCCTCCTTTTGCTAGTGTGCAGGAGTCGGGCCCCCCCCCCTTTAGCTACGGGGAGGTAGTCAGGGCCCACTTAGTATTTAGGTAGTCAGGGCCCCCCCTAGGTAGCCCCGGGCCCCCCTTTAATTACCCAGGGTCCCCTTGTAGTCAGGGCCCCCCCTTTCATTGCCCCAGGCCCCCTTTCATTAGCCAGGGTCCCCCTTTGTAGTCGGACCCCCCCTTTCATTATCAGGGCTCCCCTTTTCATTCCGGGGCCAACTTTCATTAGCCGGGCCCCCTTTGTAGTCGGGCCCCCCTTTCATTAGCCGGGGCCCCTTTGTACAGGGCCCCCCTTTCATTAGCCGGGGCCCCCTTTTGTAGTCAGGCCCCCCCCTTTCATTAGCCAGGGCCACCCTTTTTTCCGGGGCCCCCCTTGTATTTTGGGGCCCCCCTTTCATTACCGGGACCCCCTTTGTAGCCAGGACCTCCTTTGTAGCCAGGACCCCCATTGTAGCCAGGACCCCCCTTTCTAGCCGGGGACCCCCCCATCGACCGGGGACCCCCTCTGTATCAGGACCCCCCTCTGTAGTCAGTACACCCCTTACCCCGGGGACACCCCTCGGTACAGGGGCCCTGTAAGATTAAAAAAAAAAAAACAAACAAACACTTACCTGGCTCTGGCTCCAGGCGGCGCGGTGAAGTGACTCACTGCCCACCACCAGCATAGGGCCTTTTGCTTTTTCACCTCCGGGGGGAAACACGGAGGGACGCTAGTGCGCTGTGCTCCCTACACCGCGCAGCCCCGGGGTCGGGACATTATCCCCAACTCCCGGGCCCCCGGTCTATGGGCGCCGGGACGCGGGTCCCGGGGACCAGTGACCGGATGCGCGGACGGGCCCCGGGGAGCGACAGCACTGCCTCCGGGGGCGGGCAGCGGCTCGGGGGGCCCACCGGGGGATTCCTCGGTCCCCCGGCGGCCCAGTCCGAGCCTGCCCCACAGCACGGGTTTTTCGGCCGGTTTCTCAGGTGGTTTGCGGATTTGAAGACCGCCTGAAAAACCGGCCAAAAAAGACACAAGGGCTCCATGGAAAACCCGTGCAGCATCCCCACTGCCGGTTTTTTTCCCTCCGGGGGTTTTTTCCCCCCGCGGTCCGGCCGCAAATCATTGCAAAGCACAACTTAGTCCATTTTTGACGGGAAACTGTGCTTTTTTCAATGTGAAGCGGGAGGGCTCATCGCGGAGAAAAGCCGCCCCACCCCCACCTCCACCCGTGGTCGTGGGGTCGGCTGCAAAACAGGACAAATACCTGCCGGCAAACCGGACCGGTATTTGTCCTATGCAGTGGGAATGCACCCTAAGACTCCTATCCCAATCCAGTAATGGAGGTAGATATAGGCCGCTTGAGCATGTTAGTCAAAAAGGTGGGGGGAACTTTTTCCCCTTTTACCATGATTTTGCTGATCTATAGTGTATGCTACTGGGAAGATTAATAATGACAAAGTAGCTGAAGGTGACTGAGCAGGTGGAGCATGGCTCTGTCAAAAGAATTAAAGGGTTTTTTTTTACTAAAAAAAGGACCTGCTTTTTATGTTTTAAAAATCTTGCAAAAACAAGTCCCCTTTTTAAAAATGTCCATTAACAGTGTCCTACCTATCCCCATATATCCCCTCTTTGATGGGCTGCAAAAGCCCTCAGGTCGCTATAGCTACAGACCTTTTTGTCTCTCCTGATAGCTGCTAGTGGGCTGGTCCTAAGCCCAACCTGGCTTCTACGCACCTTTTGTAAAGCCAAAAAAAACAAGCCCCTGTATTCAAAATAAACCAATAAAACAACTGAGGTAAATGAATCTATAGTGAAAAACCCCCTTTAAAGGGTTTCCCCATATCATTCATTACTTTAAACATAAAGGGGGCCAAAAAAAATAAAGACTAAAACCAAATTAGTTAATTCTGTTTTTTGCTTCCTTCAGAGCTAGAGCTTTTTTTTATCTCCTCTTGTTACACAACTTCCCAGGTTACTGACTACCTTTTTTTTTGCACTAAAGCCCTGACCAAAAATGAAAATTTTCTTACTGACAATTTTTAACCCTTTGCCCTGTACCCTTCTGCATTTTTTTGATTAACGCTCCATCACAAACTCCCCAAACCCCCCAAAACTGGAATGTGAAAAACGAAATAAATTCGTGGGAAAAAGCGTGCAAAGGGCGGGCCCGACAGTATATATTTAAAAATAATAACAGGGGTTTCACTCTATTGCCTTCCTCAACTCCTCAAATGGGAATTTTTTTTTTTAAGATATTATAATAAAGTCTACTTTTAATATATACGTCTGGCCGCCTTGCACCTGTCCCACGAAATTTATTTCGTTTTTCCCCATACGGTTTTGGCTGCTGGAGCAGGGACGTGCGGTTTTTTTGGACACAGGCCATCCTGCATAAAAGGTGAGCTGACTTTCTCTCTTTTTTTGCACTGGAAGTGTGAGCCTGAAGCTGGCTATGCGAAACATGGTGAGGGAACCTGACAGGTGGTTTGTACTACCCTATCTGAGAGCAGATAGGGTAGTACATAAATCATATAATGCTATATATCACAGAGCTCAGCTCCTCTCCCTCTATCATATAACCCTATAAAATTCACAGAGCTCAGCTTTTTCTTTCTCTATCATATAACCCTTATATCAAAAGAGCTCCAGCCCCCTCCCCTATTTATATAACCCTATATATCACAGAGCTCAGCCCTCTATCATATAACCTATATTCACAACTCCCCTCCTCTCCCTCTATCTATAACCCAATATCACAGAGGGTCAGCTCCTCTCCTCTATTCAAATAACCCTATATCACAGAGGGTCAGCTTCCTCCTCTATCTATAACCCTATATATCACAGAGCTCAAACTCTCTCCTCTATCATATAACCCTATATTTTCACAGAGCTCAGCTCCTCTCCCTCTATCATATAACCCTAATACACACAGCACAGCTCCTCTCCTCTATTATATAACCCTATATATCACAGAGCTCAGCTCCTCTCCTCTATTATATAACCCTATATATCACAGAGCTCAGCTCCTCTCCTCTATCACATAACGCCAATATATCACAGAGCCAGCTACTCTCCCTCTATCACATGACCCTATATATCAAAAGAGCTCAGCTCCTCTCTCTATCATATAATCCTATATATCACAGAGCAACAGCTCCTCTCCTCTATTATATAAACCCATATATCACAAGCCAGCTCCCTCTCCTCTATTATATAACCCTATATATCACAGAGCTCAGCTCCTCTCCTCTATCACATAACGCCATATATCACAGAGCTCAGCTCCTCTCCCTCTATCACATGACCCTATATATCACAGAGCTCAGCTCCTCTCCTCTATCATATAATCCTATATATCACAGAGCTCAGCTCCTCTCCTATATCATAAAACCCTATATAGCACAGAGCTCAGCTTTTCTCCTCTATAATATAACCCTATATATCACAGAGCTCAGCTTCTCTCCCTCTATCATATAACCCTATATATCACAGAGCACAGCACCTCGACCTCTAAAAAATAACCCTATATCACAGAGCTCAGCTTCTCACCTCTATCATATAACCCTATATATCAGAGCTCAGCTTCTCTCCTCTATCATATAACCCTATATATCACAGAGCTCTGCTTCTCCTCTATCATATATCCCTATATATCACAGAGCTCAGCTTCTCTCCTCTATCATATAACCCTATATATCACAGAGCTCAGCTTCTCTCCTCTATCATATATCCCTATATATCACAGAGCTCAGCTTCTCTCCTCTATCATATAACCCTATATATCACAGAGCTCAGCTTCTCTCCTCTATCATATAACCCTATATATCACAGAGCTCAGCTTTTCTTGCTCTATCATATAGCCCTATATATCACAGAGCTCAGATCCTCTCCTCTATCATATAACCCTATATATCACAGAGCTCAGCTTCTCTCCTCTATCATATAACCCTATATATCACAGAGCTCAGATCCTCTCCTCTATCATATAATCGTTAATATCACAGAACTTTATCTATGTCCAGATTAAAGAGAATCCTATCTACATCTCTACATGAAAAGCCATTTAATCTAAAGATACCCGGCACTCTGTAGAATATTAATGGCACCACTTGGGGTCTTCTATTACTGTGTCTTTTTATATCATGGTAATTGTTCATCTGTCACCAGCATTAAACTAATATAAAGCGATAAAACTAGCAGCAAAAATGAAAAAAGAGGAGCCATTCATGGTATTCTAGGTGGAGAAAGTCAAGTTTCACTAGAATTCTGTTATAAGAACATGCATTTCTATTACAATAGTATAATAATATTACGTTGGCCATCTAGTATCTTCTCAATGGAGTTTGCTTCGTTTACAGATCCATTTAAATCACTTGATTTTACCTGATATATTACTTATCACTAGAAATCTTCGCTCCATCGTCATCACCAGGTGGCACTGACAGAAGGGTCTTATTAATGACTCGACAGTGCCACCTAGCGGCAGAAATATCCCTGCAGCTGTATTATTTTTTTAAAAAATCTGGACATTTTGTTCTGCTGTAACAAATTAATGGCAGTGACACATTGGCACCGTGCGTGGTTGTTACTCAGACTGGTATGTACCCACCACTTCTAAGGACGGCATGCACTGGGCTCAGTTCTCATACTTGAAAGGTGTTGGCCATAATAATATGAATGGTAACTTCACTTTCTACAAAGCAGATAAATCGGAATGGGCATTAGTTGCAATGTCTCATTAATATCTATGATGAGGGCTCTGTTCACATTTGAGCTTTCAACCAGAGGTATATTTATGCTCCTATAAATCCATACAGTGGCATCCATCACCCATAGGTTCCCATGATTAAATATATGCTTTCTTTTGGTGGGATACATAGATACATAGATACATAGTTACATAGTTTGCAAGGTTGAAAAAGACAGACGTCCATCCAGTTCAGCTCATTGTGCTAAAGTGTTGATCCAGAGGAAGGCAAACACCCCCTAATGAGGTAGAAGCCAATTGTCCTCATTTTAGGGAAAAAATTCCTTCCCGACTCCAATCTGGCATCAGAATAAATCCCTGGATAAACGACCCTTCTCCAGAAATCCTAGCACTATAACTGTTATAATTATTACATCTAGAAATGTATCCAGACCCTTCTCCAGAATCCTGTCACTATAACTGTATATATTCATCTAAAATGTCTCAGACCCTTCTCAATCCCATGTCACATAACTTATCTATTATTAATAGAAATGTATCCAACCCTTCTCCAGAATCCGGTCACTATAACTTGTTATATTATTACATCTAGAAATGTCCCAGACCCATCTCCAGAATCCTGGTCACTATAACCTGTTATATTATTACATCTAGAAATGTATCCAGACCCTTCTCCAGAATCCTGGTCACTATAACCTGTTATATTATTACATCTAGAAATGTATCCAGACCCTTCTCCAGAATCCTGGTCACTATAACTTGTTATATTATTACATCTAGAAATGTCTCCAGACCCTTCTCCAGAATCCAGGTCACTTAACTTGTTATATTTCATCTAGAAACGTATCCAGACCCTTCTCCAGAATCCCGGTCACTATAACTTGTTTATTATTACCATCTAGAAATGTCTCCCTCCCCTTCTCCCTAATCCCGGTCACTATAACTTGTTCTATTATTACATCTAGAAATGTCTCCAGACCGTTCTCCAGAATCCTGGTCACTATAACTTGTTATATTATTACATCTAGAAATGTCTCCAGACCTTCTCCAGAATCCTGGTCACTATAATTTATTATTACATCTAGAAATGTATCCAGACCCTTCTCCAGAATCCTGGTCACTATAACTTGTTATATTATTACATCTAGAAATGTCTCCGACCCTTCTCCAGATCCCGTCACTTAATTGTTATTATACATCTAGAAATGTACCAGACCCTTCTCCAGATCCGTCACTATAACTGTTCTATATTACATCTAGAAATATATCCAGACGCTTCTCCAGAATCCTGGTCACTATAACCTTTTATATTATTACATCTAGAAATGTATCCAGACCCTTCTCCAGAATCCTGGTCACTATAACTTGTTCTATTATTACATCTAGAAATGTATCCAGACCCTTCTCCAGAATCCTGGTCACTATAACTTGTTATATTATTACATCTAGAAATGTATCCAGACCCTTCTCCAGAATCCCGGTCACTATAACTTGTTTATATTATTACATCTAGATAATGTATCCAGACCCTTCTCCAGAATCCTGGTCACTATAACCTGTTATATTATTACATCTAAAATGTATCAGACCCTTCTCCAGAATCCTGGTCACTATAACCTGTTTATTTATTACATCTAGTAAATGTCTACAGACCCTTCTCCAGAATCCTGGTCACTATAAGTCTGTTATATTATTACATCTAGAAATGTATCCACACCTTCTCCAGAATCCTGGTCACTTAGCATGTTATATTATTACATCTAGATAATGTATCCAGACCCTTCCCAGAATCCTGGCCACTATAACTGTTAATTATTACATCTAGAAATGTATCCAGACCCTTCTCCAGAATCCTGTTCACTAGAACTTGTTATAATATTACATCTAGAAATGTATCCAGACCCTCCTCCAGAATCCCGGTCACTATAACTTGTTCTATTATTACATCTAGAAATGTCTCCAGACCCTTCTCCAGAAATCCTGGTCACTATAACTTGTTTATATTATACCTCTAGAAATGTATCCAGACCCTCTCCAGAATCCGGTCACTATAACTTGTTCTATTATTACATCTAGAAATGTATCCAGACCCTTCTCCAGAATCCGGTCCTATAAACTGTTATATTATTACATCTAGAAATGTATCCAGACCCTTCTCTAGAATCCCGGTCACTATAACTTGTTCTATTATTACATCTAGAAATGTATCCAGGCCCTTCTCCAGAATCCCGGTCACTATAACTTATACCATGACAAGTTCCTCTGGCAGAGAGCTCCACAGTCTCACTGCTCTTACAGTGAAGAATCCCTTTCTATGTTTATGTAGAAACCTTCTTTCCCCTAGATGTAGAAGACGCCTTCTTGTTCTGGATACAGTCCTGGGTATAAAAAGATCCTGGGAGAGATCTCTATATATTGACATTTAACATATTTAAACATATTTATTATGTCCCCCTGAAGTTGTTTTTTCTCTAAGCTAAATAACCCTAATCTTGCTACTCTTTCTGTGTACTGTAGTCCACCCAGTCCTTTTATTATTTTCGTTTCCGCATTTGTACCTGTTCAAGCTCTACAATGTCTTTCCTGTGAACTGGTGCCCAACACTGTACACAATATTGTATAATGGGAGAATAATGTTCTCATCATGTGCATCTAGGCCCCTTTTAATGCACCCCATGATTCTATTTGCTTTGGCTGCTGCTGCCTGACACTGGCTGCTACAAATAAGTTTACTGTCCACCAGGATTCCCAAGTCCTTCTCCAGTCACTTTTCCCAGTGTTTTTCCATCTAACATGTAATTATGTAATGGAATTTTCTCCCATTGCGAACCTTGCATTTATGCATGTTAAACCTCATCTGCCACTTCTCTGCCCAGGCCTCCAACTTATCCAGATCCCTTTGTAATAACACATTGTCCTCTATTGTGTTGATTACTTTACAGAGCTTAGTATCATCTTCCAAGATCGATATTTTACAAAGTTTGCTTCGCTTTTTATACAGTTTAAGGTTTGTTTTTGATCGATAGTGGATGCCATTAAAAGCCCGATAGGTACAAGTTCCACCTATAATAGCAACCAATCAGAGCCCATAGCAACCAATCAGAGCTTGGCTTTCATTTTCCAGAAGCAGTATATGAAATGAAAGCTGAACTCTGATTGGTTGCTATGAGCTCTGATTGGTTTCTATGGACTCTGGTTGCTATGGTATCTGATTGGTTGGTATGGACTCTGATTGGTTGCTATGAGCTCTGATTGGTGGCTATGAGCTCTGATTACTTGCTATGGGCTCTGATTGCTTGCTATGGCCTCTGATTGGTTGCTATGAGCTCTGATTGGTTGCTATGAGCTCTGATTGGTTGCTATGGGCTCTGATTGGTGGCTATGAGTTCTGATTGGTTGATATGGTCTCTGGTTGCTATGGACTCTGATTGGTTGCTATGGTCTCTGATTGGTTACTATGAGCTCTGATTGGTTACTATGAGCTCTGATTGGTCACTATGAGCTCTGATTTGTTGCTATGGTCTCTGATTGGTTGCTATGATCTCTGATTTTTTGCTATGAACTCTGATTGGTTGCTATGGGCAACAAAGACAGTATTACTGCTGGACAGTTTTCATACATGAGGCCCATTGTGTGAACCCAGCCAAAAAGACTTGCGATTTTGTAGAAACACGAGGCGTCTAATTGGCGACTATAATGCAGTGAAATCCACGTCCACAAAGAGGACAAAATACAGCAGAAATTAATATTATATGCGGAGGGACCATTTCCTAAACCAGAGTCGCATCAGGAGAGGTCACTGCTCCGCTCTGTGACTCACAGGTGACATCTTCCCTTCTACCATAGATGTTCTTCCTCCTTTCTGTCCCATTTGACCCACCACACAGTGGCCCTCATTTACTATTGTTGTCTAAAAGTTAGACAGGTTTAACTTAGGCTGTGACTCATACTGACTGATAAACTGGTGCAGCTTTAGACTTACTGAATTTTTTAATCTATTTTTTCTTGGTTTACTTTCTACGTGCACTTTTGACATAAAGGTTCACATTGGTGCCGTTCCATTCCCGGGGGAAACCACATCCACTTTTGCTAATACGCCCCATGCCAATAATAATAATAATGTTTAGGAGGCAGAAATCTGCCTCGTGCAGTCCGGGTCTTTTCCTTGATGAAATTCCACATTGACAAGCACAGACTTTTCAATGAGGAAACAACACTTTTTCGGTGCTGACAGTGTCTACCCCTTAAAGTCCCTTTTGCCTTCGGTGCCACAGTTTACAAACCACCAGCACTCATGTGTCTCTAACAGGCTCAGCTAGGAATAGAAACTTAAATTAAGCATCTGTAGAACCACCCCCGCCTGAAACAGGAATGGAAGCTGAAACGCCATGCTCTGTGAAACTGCATGGTGAGTACATGTTCAGATTCTCCTTTATGGTACATAAGCACGTTAATTAACTTGCATTTCTTTTATTGAGGTTAACCAATCGGTAGTTTAGTTTAAACTATCCCAAATTTGCTGCCCCTTTTTACAGATCATGCCTCCACTTTTTCACTTTTTACAGGCCCCTGCCCACACTCAAAACTCATCATTGCCTGCTGAAACCCCCCCCACCCCAAAAAAACAAGGTGCAACATGTATGAACAGGGCTGTGCTGGTTTTCTGGCGTTCTTTGAGCCAAAAAACACTGTTTGATAGATGTATGAACAGTCGTACGCCCAAACTTGCCGCACTTGCCAAACACGGCACTTTTGAATGCCAAAGATATGCTATGTGGCACGGGCTGGGGGAAAACCCCGGCCCCCCACCGGGTCCCTTTGCCGGGGGCGGTGGCGCCGCGGTTGCTCCCGGGGCCCTGGGCGCGCTCGCCCCCCCTGAGCGCGGAATTACCGCACCGGCTCCTGTTTCCCCTGGTCCGTGGCTGCCGGCGGCGCGTCCCTGCCTCTAGGGGCCCCGGCTCTTTAAGTTTAAAGGGCCAGCGCGCCCGGGAAATTGGTGATCCCCGGCCCTTCCCATATATTGGCCCCACCTCCAGATCCTTGCCGAGTCCTATGTCTGTACCAGCGTGAACCCCTCTAAAATTAGATTGGGCCCTCTTAAGCAGAATGTCCCCACTGTAGATTGGGCCCCCCCTTGTGGGAAAAAAGCCCCCCCCCCGTAGATAAGGGCCCCTAGAGGGGAATATCCCCCTTATATTAACCCCCCCTGTAGGCAGAAAATCACCTGTGGGGGCAGAATATCCCCCATGTAGGAAATAGTTCCCCCCCGTCTTTGGGGCCCCCTGTAGAAAATTTCCCCCCCCTAATTTTAGGGCCTCCCTGTGGGCATAGTTTCCCAACCCCCCCCAAGTATTAGGGCCCCCTGTGGCAAATTTTTCCCCCCCCCATCCAGGGCCCCCTGTAGGAAGCTTCCCCCCCCCCCATTTTCGGGCCCCCTGAGGTGTATTCCCCCCCCGGTATCAGGGCCCCTTTAGATGTAGTCCCCCCCAAGTACAGGGCCCCTTTTTGGTGTATTTCCCCCCCCCCCAGTATCAGGGCCCCCTAAAGTGTATTTTCCCGACCCCACCCGGGCCCCCCCGTAGGGTATTCCCCCCCCAGTTCGGGGCCCCCCCAGTATGTTATTTCCCCCCCCCTCCCCTCCTCCCAGTATTTTTCCCCCCCCAAAGTATGTTTATTTTTCCCCCCCCCCCCCCCAGTTTTCAGGGCCCCCGTATATATATTTTCCCCCCCTCCCCCCGATGGGGGCCCCCCCAGTATGTTAGTTTCCACCCCCCCCCCCAGTATCAGGGCCCCATATGTATATTTTTACCCCCCCCCCCCCCCAGTATCAGGGCCCCCCATAGTATAGTTTACCCCTCCCCCCCCCAGTATCGGGGCCCCCAGTATGTATAGTTTACCCCCTCCCCCCAGTTCGGGGCCCCCCCTTTATTTTTTTTCCCCCCTCGCCCCCTTTCCGGGCCCCATTATGTAAGTTACCCCCCTCCCCCTACAGGGCCCCAGTATGTATATTTCCCACCTCCCCCCCATAGCAGGGCCCCCATATTTATATTTTTCCCCCCCTACGCCCCATATGGGCCCCCTTATGTTGTTTACCCCTCCCCCCCCCCCAGTTCAGTGCGCCCAGTATAATGTTTCCCCCCACCCCCCCCCCCAGTACAGGGTCCCATATATATATTTTCCCCCCTCCCCCCATTCAGGGCCCCCAGTTATATAGTTTCCCCCCCTCCCCTCCATATCGGGGCCCCCCAGTATATTAGTTTCCCCCCCTCCCTCCCCAGTATGTATAGTCCCCCCCCCCCCATCCGGGCCCCCCAGTAGTGTAGTCCCCCAACCCCACCCAGGGCCCCAGTATGTATAGTCCCCCCCCACCCCCAACCCGGCCCCCAGTATGTAAAAATCCCCCCCCCAACCCCCATCCGGGGCCCCGTTGTATAGTTTACCCCCTCCCCCCCCATATCGGGGCCCCCCGTATGTATATTTTTACCCCCCCCCCCCGTATCAGGGCCCCCAGTTGTTAGTTGCCCCCCACGCCCCCAGTATCAGGGCCCCCATTATGTATAGTTTACCCCCTCCCCCAGTATCAGGGCCCCCAGTATGTATAGTTTCCCACCCTCCCCCCATATCGGGCCCCAGTTTGTATATTTTCCCCCCTACGCCCCCAGTATCATGGCCCCCATTATGTATAGTTTACCCCCTCCCCCCCAGTATCAGGGCGCCCAGTATATATAGTTTCCCCCACCCCTCCCCCTATCGGGCCCCCAGTATAAATTCCCCCCCTCCCTCCCAGTATCGGGGCCCCCCAGTATATAAAATTTTTTCCCCCCCTCCCCTCCGTTTCAGGGCCCCAAAAATTTATATTTTTCCCCCCCCCCCCCCCAGTAATGTATAGTCCCCCCCCACCTCCATCCAGGCCCCCAGTATGTGTAGTCCCCCACCACCCCCAGGCCAGGGCCCCCAGTATGTATAGTCCCCCCCACCCCCATCCAGGGCCCCCAGTATGTATAGTCCCCCCCCACCCCCATCCAGGGCCCCCAGTATGTATAGTCCCCCCCACCCCCATCCAGGGCCCCCAGTATGTATCGGTCCCCCCCCCCTCCCGGGTCTCCTGTAGGTACTTACTTACCTGGCCGCGCTCCCCCGGCGTCTCCGACTCCTCCCAGCCCCAAGCCTGCTGCTTTGGGCTTGGGGCCGAGAACAGGAAGCTCGGCAGGCGGCGCGGTTACGTCACTTCCGCCGCGCTGCCTGCTGAGCGCTGTACGGCAGGGGCAGGGTGAGTACAGCTCTACCTGCCCCGACGTTAATCTTAATTGTATGCGCGTCTCACGGACGCGCATACAATTAAGAGATCGCCCCTGTGAAGCCAGAGGGGGCGGAGCCTGCCAGCGGCGGCGGGCCCCCTGGCTTCTCAGACCGCCCGGGCCCGGTACAGCAGTACCGGTTGTACTGCCCTATCGGCGGCCCTGCTAAGCTTCATACATAGGGTATGTTCACATACGTATAGTACGCGCCGCAATACACCGGGTGCTTTGGAAGCACGCGCTAATTAGCACGTATTTCCAAAGGGAGGGCGCCGGCCCCATAGACATGCATTGTCATCAGTGCGTATTCGCCGCTAACAATTGACATGTCAATTCTCCCTCCTCGCGTACAGTACGATCGTATTGTGCTCGCGAGGGGATGACACATAATTTATAGCTCTCTATGAGAACTAGGGATTACCGTAATTGCATATAACACACAGTAGGTGACGAAATACGCAGCGAAATGCGCGCCAAAATAAGCCGTGTGAACATACCCATACTGTCACATTCTTCACTCATCTACATCGATTTAGAACTGGCATGTCGGTGCCAAGTTTCATACATATCGCCCAAGGTTTTTATGTTACAATATTCTAAGTTAGAATTTTTTTGCTTTTCTGTTGATGGAGCTGTGTATGGGTTTTTATTTGCAGCATAAGTTTACGCTTTCGTTAGTATTATGTTGGGATAGCTTAGATTTATTTTTGATCATTTTTCATTCCATTTTTTGGTGACGTTGAATAAAAAAGAAGGCAATTCTGGCACAGTTTTTATTTTTATACAATTTACAATTAAAGGGGTTTTGCCATGATGTAAAATTGACGTGGGAAGTTTGAAGATTAAATAATAAACATTTTCACCATTCATCATTATTAAAAATTCTGCACCGTTTTTGTTTTAGCTGCTCTTTTAGTGATCCATTTTTTACAGCTCGTCTCCAGGGGATATGACCAGGGCAGAGCTTCTCAGTCCTGGTCGCACATGCTCAGACATCACCTCTCCTGTCAGGCAACTACTGAGTGTTCAAACCCCAGGTGCTGTCATTCTATTCCTGTCCTTTGGCCTAGTTAGTAATAAGTTAAACAGTGCAAATAAAAAAAGAAATCTCAATGAGGTCTGTGCATTGATAAAGAGAAGAAAAATAAATCCACAGGTTAAGTTCCTGCAGGGATTTGAACCAAGGACCCTTGTGCTGTAAAACAAAAATATTACCTCTGAGCTAATATGTAGCTACTTACAGTTCTATATATAAACAGACCTTTCTTTGACTAGAGAGAGGAAAGGTCTGGTGATGTCATCCTGCTGGGTCACATGATCTGCAATTCAAACAAATCACACACGCCCAGTTCTGAGCACACAGAGCTGAAGAGCTGGATGCAGGAGCTATGAAATGAGATTGTGGCAAAACCCCTTTAAATACCAATAATATAAATAGCATTATTACGGATGTGATGATACCTATTATGTGTATTTTCTTTCTTTTTTATTAGGTGTTTTTGTTTTTTGGGTTTCATTCAAAGTAACTAATCAAAAAAACGCCATGATGGGTATCAAACAAAAAAGCTACAGTAAATGTTTGAATGATGATTTAGACAAGTTTTTGGGTTTTCTATTCTCTGATTTATCTCTATAGCTCAGCCCCTAGTGATGGGTGATCAATATTGTAGCTGGAAAAGAGAATTACCTTTCCCATGAAGATTTAGGTGGGAGTCCGCTAGGGCAGCGGTCCCCAACCTTTTTTCCACCAGGGACCGGTTTGATGCATAACAATTTCTCCACGGTCCATTGGATGTTTAGAATCACATATACACAAAAAAAAAAAAAAACCACAATAAACTGTATACTGTGTCATTTAGGGGTATAGTATGGGGTAACCAGTTTTTATGACTGCAGACTGATTGTCAGCTCTGTGGGTCAGTATTATATAATACTGACCCACAGAGCTGACAATCAGTCTGCAGTAGTATTGATCAGCACTATACATGTACGATATATTATATACATATGTAATCAGCTGTCATTACAGAGATTTATGCCCCCTGTAGTCATTAGATATATATGTCCCCTGTAGTAAAGATAAATACATATAGGCCCTTTGTAGCAGTAACAAGCAAATATAGGCCCCCTGTAGTAATAATAAATATATGGCCCCCTGTAGTAGTAACAAATAAATATAGGCCCCCTGTAGTATATAAATATAGGCCCCCTGTAATAAATTCATATATAGCCCCTTGTAGTAATAAATTCATATATAGCCCCGTGTAGTTATAAATTCATATATGACCCCTGTAAATGTAATAAATTCATATATGGCCCCTGTAAATGTAATAAATTCATATATAGCCCCCTGTAGTAATAAATTCATATATGGCCCCTGTAGTAAAAAAATTCATATATGGCCCCTGTAGTAATAAATTCATATATGGCTCCTGTAAATGTAATAAATTCATATATAGCCCCCTGTAGTAATAAATTCATATATGGCCCCTGTAAATTTAATAAATTCATATACAGCCCCCTATAGTAATAAATTCATATATGGCCCCTGTAAATGTAATAAATTCATATATAGCCCACTGTAGTAATAAATTCATATATAACGCCTTGTAGTAATAAATTCATATATAGCCCCTTGTAGTAATAAATTCATATATGGCCCCTGTAGTAATAAATTCATATATGGCCCCTGTAAATTTAATAAATTTATATACAGCCCCCTGTAGTAATAAATTCATATATGGCCCCTGTAAATGTAATAAATTCATATATAGCCCACTGTAGTAATAAATTCATATATGGCCCCTGTAGTAATAAATTCATATATAACTCCTTGTAGTAATAAATTCATATATAGCCCCTTGTAGTGATAAATTCATATATGGCCCCTGTAGTAATAAATTCATATATGGCCGCTGTAGGAAGCCAAGCTAGTGAAATTTAAAAAAAAAGGAAAGAAAACAAGAAGAGATTTACTCACCAACTCCCAGATCCCTGCAGAGCTGCTTCCTCCAGGAGCCCGCGTCCAGCGAGACCATGCGGTGCAGGGGGCGTGACGACACCTCTGCATCATCCCCCTGCGCCGCTGATCTGTAGATGCGACGCTCACTGAGCTCCGCATCTACAGCGATAGGGAAAGCAGGGACGGTGATGAACCGCCCCTGCTTTCTCTATAGTGATGCGGCCGCACGATGTGTGTAGCTGCTAACTCTGCGGGACCGGGCTGTAACGGCTGCACAGAGCAGATGCCGACCGCCCGGACTAAAGTCAGCGGGCGGCCGGCATCATGTTAGTCTGGGGCCGCGGACCGGCGGTTGGGGACCCCTGCGCTAGGGTGTCCGGGCTACTTTATTATTTAAAAGGGTAATCTGGTGGACCTGCTGCTGCTGGATCTTCACATGATGTCCAGTTCCCCCCAACCTCTCCCCATGGAACGATGCTTTGTGTTTGGCCTTATTTGCAGTTAGCTCTGAAATCCGACAATGAACATTTTGCAGTGCAGCAGATTATCTGGCCCAGCATATTACCAAATGACACATCTGTTATTATACAAGAATTAGATAAGCAGCGGTAGGGAAATTCAAGCGCCAGGTTGTCTTAATCTAATTCTTAAGACTTAATTTGGACCATTCACGCTAATTCTAAATGTGATTATTATAAATTGTGTTCCCACAGCGATCAAGACGGCAAAAAGAAGCTTACACTAATGCATAAGTCCAGGCGGAAGAGTGAAAGGAATTATGACTATTAATGGCTGTCTCCGCAGCAGGATTCATTGAGTGAATAATTTTTGGGGGACCTGTGGTCCCATTTACCCACACACAGAAGTTCTGAACATTAGAGGTTTGGCCAGACTGCAATGACCCCGTGAAACAGAACTTCACTCCACCCAACAAGGTCATCAACTTTATATCGAAATTTATTTTGTGCCCATAATGTCTTTTTCCAGAAATTTCACATAAAAGTTTTCCCTCCCTGGGCACCTACGCCACTGGTAGTTGGCGCAGCACCCACATTTTATAAGATAATAAACTTTTATATTCATCCATTGTGCACATCATGCTGCATTTGGAGGAGAGGAAAAGAAATCAGGATTGGAGTGTTCCAATGTGTTTATGAATGGTGATGAGAGCACAAAAGGATTAAGAATCAAAATATGGGTATTCTAGGTTGAAGTATTTAGGAATCAAGCTTTAGGTGTTTGAAGATCAGATCAGCAGGTATTTAGGATCACAATATTGGGTAACCCAACAAGGTAGAAAAAGAGAGGCTTAATGAATATTGTAGAGTATGAAACATCAGAGTACGGGATATTATACGGTCAGAGAACAGAATATTAAAGGGTCAGAGTATGGGATATTATAGGGTCAGAAAGTGGAATATTATAGGGTGAGAGTACGGGATATTATAGGGTGAGAGTACGGGATATTATAGGGTCAGAGTATGGGATATTATAGGGTCAGAGTACAGGATATTATAGGGTCAGAGAACAGAATATTAAAGGTTCAGAATAGGGGATATTATAGGGTCAGAGTATGGGATATTATAGGGTGAGAGAAAGAGATATTAAAGGGTGAGAGTACGGGATATTATAGGGTGAGAGTACGCTATATTGTAGGGTGAGAGTACGCGATATTGTAGGGTGAGAGTACGGGATATTATAGGGTGAGAGTACACGATATTATAGGGTGGGAGTACGCGATATTATAGGGTGAGAGTACGGATTTTTTAAAAAGGGGAGAGTACGCGATTTTAATAGGGTGAAAGTAAAACGAAAATTTTAGGTAAAGAGAACGGGATTTTCGGGGGTTTCGGGGTTTAGGGGAATTATAAGGGTCGAGTACGGGGTATTATGGGTAGAGAACAGAATTTTAAAAGGGTTTAAAGAAAAAGGGGATTTTAAAAGGGGTTTGATTTAGGGGATATTCTAGGGCCCAGAGTACGGATATTATAGGGTCAGGAAAAAAGAATATTAAAGGTTTAAAAATTGGGGGGTTAAAAAGGGGTCAGAGTATGGGATTTCTAGGGTAAGAGAACAGAAATTTTTTGGGTCAGATTTATGGGATTTTTTTACGGGGTCAGACTACGGGAAAATTATAGAGTCAGAGAACAAATTTTTAAAGGGGGTCGGGAGTACGGGATAATATAGGGTCAAAAAGTACGGGTTTTATAGGGCCCAGAGTACGGGATTTTAAAGGGGTCAAAAGGGGATATTATGGGGTTTAAACTGGGGGTTTTTAGGGCCCGACAAAGGGGGGATATTATAGGGTCAGAGAACAGAGTATTATAAGGTCAGAGTATGGGATATTACAGGGTGAGAGTATGGGATATTATAGGGTCAGAGAATGGGATATTAAAAGGTCAGATTATGGGATTTTTTTAGTGTCGAATAAAAAATATCTTTAGGGTAAGATTCCGGGTTTTATTAAAGGGCCCAAAACACAGGATATATATTTTAGGATGAGAGCAGGGTTATATGGGGGAAAACCCGAAAGGGGGATTTTATGGGAAAAATTAATGGTTTGGTTTAGGGTTAATTTTTAGAGGCAAAATTGCTGGATTTGTTTTAGGTCAGAGTACTGGTAATGGATGTTTTTGGGTCACATTTCTGGGTAGTCAAACCTATTTAAGGTTCAAGGGCATTTTGGGGTGCCTTCAGATTTTAAAAGGGTCAGCTACAACAAAGGGAAAATTTGCCCGGGGGCCCAACGCTCCATGTTCACTCATTGTCTTAGAACAGGTTCCTCTAGTTCTGAGACTTTCACTTTTTCTTGTGTACTCAGTCAGTTCCTCTACTGTATTTATGGTTTTTGGGATAAGAAAAGCACTAAGAAAAACCCACAGCAAAAGTTTCCCCTGAAACCCTTTTACCCTTTTTATATATTGAAATAAAAAACCCTGATACCCTTGAATGTTTGGAAAGCAGGAAAACATTAAAAAAAAAGGCAAAAAATATTACAAAGGGATCCCCCCCAAGCAACATCTTGAAAGAAAATGGTGTTTTGGGAAAGTGAATATAGCCCCCAAATGGGGACCCCCGGGTTTCAAGGGGATTTTAATTGTAGATCAAATGTATTGATACATAATGGGCAAAGGGGGGTTCCATCTTATCCATTGGGCACATCAGGCAGTTGCCCATTGGCCCCACAAGCATAGGAGCCCCTAAGTGGTGAATGCATGCCCCTAGGGCTGGCGCTGCTTTTTTCACTTTTTTGTGTGTTCCTAAGACATGAAAACAGTTAAAAACCATGACGTAGCATGGAGACTTGCCAATTATTATCATTATATATTTTAATACCCCATTAGTTCCAAGGCGCTGTACATTCAATGGGGGGTTACATACAAAACATATGAAAAACCCCAATAAAATGGTGACGTTTAAATGACTTAAAAACTGTACAGAGGGAGGGGAGGGACCCGTCCGCGAAGGCAAACAATCTAGGGGGGGGGGAAAGAGACAGAAGGTGAGGGGAAGAATGTTTGTGGGGGTTTGAAAGGGAAGCAGGGTTATTGTAGGTTATAGATTTCTGAAGAGATTTTTTTTTAAGGTTGCTTTTGAAGCTAGAAAAAAAGTGGGGGAAAAGGTCTGAGGGTTTTTGGGGCAGTGATTACAGAGAATGAGGGAAATGAGAGGGAAAACTTGGAGATGGTTATAAGAGGGGCTGATAAGAGGGGGGCAAGAAGAAGGTCCTGGAGGGAGCAAGATTGCTTTAGGGGAGGTAACTGGAGATTTAAGGGGAGAAAGGGATAGGGGGGGGAGGGGTTTTTTAAGCCATGTAGGTCATGGCCAATTGGTCTTGTAGGCTGCAAGCTGCCTCCCAAAATGTCAGCGGGGGCCCGGTTTCAGGTGGAGGGGGTTAAAATGGGGTTTGTGCTTAGATGATTAAAAAACATGGCCTCAGGTTTTTTCTTTGGGTGAGGAAAGGACGGTGTAAAAGCCATGTATTTGCCCAGGGTCAAATGTACTGCCTTTCCCGGGGTCCCATAATTTAAAAAAATAAGGCCCCCACCCGGCCCCCACAATTCATTTGGGCCCCCAAAAGGGCCGAAAAAAATTTTAAAGAAAGTTAATGTGTCGAGGTCAAATAAGTAAATTTCTGTGCCCCACTGACTAAAAAAAAATAATTGGTTTTGTAATCCCAAAAAATTTTGGGAAAAAAAAGAGCATAGGTTTACACTGGGGGGGGCAGCAACATACATACACTTCCAAAAACGCAGCACACCCATCAACTAAAGAAAACTATCAAAGAGGAATAAGTTTTTTTAAAAAAACATTTCGCTTTCTTAGGATACAAGAAAAAAATTTTAGAGTTAATTTGCTGGTGATTTTCCCCTGAAGTATGAAGGCCCGAAAGGCCCCAAAAAGAGGTAAAGTTAGTGTAGGACCCACCTGCAAAAAGAAAGGTTTCCCCCTTTAAGAATTTTGGGGGGGGCTTTAAACATTTTGATCAAAAATGTGAATAAGAACCTTTAAAAAATGTTTTCTGTATCCTAAATTGCAAAATCTTTTTCCAAAAAAATTTCCCATTTCCCTTTTATAGTTTCTTTAAAAAATTTATAGTGTGTTTTGATATTTGGGAAAGGTAGGGATATTACAAACCGCACCCGTGTGCACCTATCCCCATTTTTTTAAAAAAGTTTTTGGAGGGGCAAAGCCCCAAAATTTTTTCTAGCTTGTGTATGGAGGAGGGGGCTGCCTCCTTTTTGGTTTTTTTGCCACCCACCACCTCCCCAGGGTTTTTTAAAAAAATCGTGTACCTTTAGCTGGAAGGGCCCTTTACTCCCTGAAGTGTTTAGGTCTAAAACCGTCCCCAAAAGAGGGTAACGAAAGGAGGACCCCCCTGCATTTTTAGGGCGCCTTTGGGGATTGGGAGGGGGGCTTAAGCAGTTTTGACAAAAAAGTGAACAAGAACCTCAAAATTTTTCCTTTTATCCCAAGTAAAAAAATGCTTTTTCAAAAATTCCTAAGTTCCTTTTAAAAAGTTTTTTTGTTGAAAGTGTGCAAATTATATTGGAATGTGTATGTGACTTCACTGACGGCTCCTGTGTCCATTGATTATAGCAGAATTTACTATCTGTTCTTTATATTAGTCATAATTGGAGCGTTGGAGTCAAATAATTATCATCACCTCATTTTGCAAGACAAATTAACCACAAAACTGTTCCCTCCAGAGAATAAATAACTGTAGGCACTGGCATGTAGGTGGGCAGACCTTTGCCAAAAGCAACTGGAAAAAATAGGGAAAACCCAAAACCCCCCCCTTAAAACCCCCTAATATTTTTTTTTGATGGAAAACTGGAGCGTGGGGGAAAATGTCAATGTCCAAAAGGGGTCAAAGCAAGGGCGAACTCAATGACCCGATGTCGTGTTTTGTTGCTGCCATTTTTTCAAAAAGGGGGGGGGGGAAAAACCTTTTCAGTAAGTTTTTATGAAAAGGGAAACCCCCAGTAGAGGGAGGAGGACGGGTTTCTGGTAGCACCAGGTATTCGACAGAATCCACAAGTGAAAGGGAATCCAGCGAATCCAATAAATTTCAATAAACTATAACTTTTATTGGTTGACATAAAACCAACACCCCCGTAAATATTCCATTGGGTCAACCCGGGGTAAGGCTAAAAAGCGTTTTGGACGATGCAACGTCCTTAAATCATAGGGATTAAGAACCACCACATTTCATTTTTGGGTCTTAGGTTAACCCGGGAATGTAGGCCAATCATTATTTCCCAAAAAAAACCCCAAAACAAAAGGTGGAAATACCATTCTTCCCTTTTAGAAGTTTCCCCCCCCAGGGCAAAAACCCCCCGCCCATCCCCTGGGGGGGATGACGCGGGGTAAAAGAAATTGGGGAGCCAAGTCCCCAGATTTTGAAATAGAAAAAAATTTAAAATTTGTGTTTGGCTTTTAAAAAATAGGGGTTATCCCCCGGGAATTTTCTTAAAAGAGCCCTTCCCAAAATTGTGGATATTAAAAACAGGAATCATATTAACCCCCAAACAGGCCCAAAAACCAGTTCTTTCAAAAGGAACAAGAAATGTCTGTTAGTTAAAGATCAGGTTACAATTCTCCCAAATACGTGGGATATTTTTTTAAAAAATTTACCGTTTTTTTGGGAAAATCCAATTTTGGAGACAATTTTGGCTGAGGGTTGTCAGGTCATTGCTAGGAGACCTTGTACTTTGGGCAATGTCCTTTCCCCTAATTTAGTTTTGTCGAGCAAACCCACTGGTTCCTGGTTGAAATACAATGGATTCCACAAGTGTGGTTCCAGCCCATGCAGGACGTGTAGTTTTGTAAATACCGGCACCCAGTTTCAAAATAGACAAGGTTCAAGAAATTATGCCATCCGTCAATATATCAACTGCAACTCTCATCATGTGATTTATCTGGCCACCTGTGTCTCCTGTAAACTACAATATGTAGGTAACACTACTCGGAGACTAAAAACACGTTTTTTGGAACATTTAAACGACATTACCAACAGTTCTGTTCGAAATGGATCAAATTTGTCCAATCACTTTAGAGAGGTCCATGACTCCAATACAAGCAGTTTGAAGATTATGGGCATTGAAAGAGTAACAAAAACATTACGCGGAGGGGACATTGATCGAGTATTACACGACAGGGAAGCGTTTTGGATACTCACCCTTGATACATCAGTACCCAACGGGTTAAACCTCAAACGAGAATTAATGTTTCATTATTGAGTTTTGTATCTTCTATCAGTCATTTTTGCCCGTCCTTCTTTAGTACGATCTAAGCTTTCTTATATTGTATATGTATCAATCCAATGTATCTTTATTGCATTTATCTTAGTGTGCTGTCTTCAAGCTTGTTGTTGTTTTTACCTTTAGCCGTGTCCCGGTTTATCCATATCGCACTCACACAGGCTTTTTCTATTGCTATTTGCGTATATTTATGTTTTCTCTAGTGCGCATGCACTATTATGCCCTTACCAGGCTGGTGCTAGTTGATCCTACTGCGCAAGTCTGTGTCATCACTTCCGTTTTTGTACATTGCGTACCGGAAGTGTTCAGTGAGGCATGGAGACACCGGTGAACTTGGCGTCCAGGTGTAAGTACCTGTATATTTTAGTAATTGTATATAAGGCATGTGTATGTGGTGGTTCTTCATGCTATGACTAAGGACGTTGCATCGTCCGAAACGCGTTAGCCTTACACCGGTTGAGCCATGGAATACTACGGAGGTGTTGGTTTTATGTGCAACCAATAAAAGTTATCAAGTTTTATTGCAACTATTGGATTCGCTGGATTCCCTTTCACTTGTGGACTAGCTGTTTTGCGTCTTGCTCTGGACGAGTTCCGTGCGATCCTCTCAATTGGTGCCGCATTACTGTGGGTGAGCTGACATCTTCGTTGCATTTCTATTCGACAGAATCCACCTCACTGTATGCTGGTGACACCTTATCTATCCCAATAAAGAGAACATGAATAACAACCTTCCATTTGGTTGAGGAGTTGAAGGGGTTGTCTCATTACATTGATTCGTCCTGTTTTCTTGGTTTCATTTTGAATTCAGGGGCGTGTTTACTGGCTTCCACTAGGCTGCAGTAGAAGCAAGGTCTGTAGCTATAGCAACCAGCGCTGGCAGCCTATCAAGAGAGATCAAACAGGTCTGTAGCTATAGCGACCTGAGGAGCTGATGCAGCCCATATAAGAGGGAATATCTAGGGATAGGTACAACTCTGTTAATGGACATACATTGCAAAGTGACTTGCTTTTGCAAGATCTTTAATATGAAAAGCAATCCTTGTAGTGAGACAACTCCTTTAAGACAAGTTCCACTCAAGGACACCTTCTTCCAGTGCTGCTTCGGGCCTGGGCAATGTGTCATTCCCAAGCAGTGTTCAATGAAGACAATGGGTATTTTGAGTTGGTTCAGGTAACATATCTCACTTAAAAGACTGGAAGGAGAAATTTTGAAGCCAACTATTCCCAGGATCCACAGGAAAATGAATAGGAACAAGGCCAAAAGAGTGGTGAACGCAGGGCCATCTTTTCCATTGGTCACACTAGGCAGTTGCCTGGGGGCCCAACAAGTATAGGGGCCCCGAGTGGTGTATGTATGTCACAGGAACACAAGAAACATACCCTGGATCCCTTGCTTGGCTGTGCTTATTTAAAGGGGTTGTATCATTTCATTAAATGGTCTTCAGAATAAGGGGACAGTGAAAACAAGCAACTTTGCAATTGGACGTCATTTGCAGAGCTGTCTTGTTTTCACAGTCTCCCTTATCTTTGTTTCCCAGTACTGGTCGGACTCCACCTCCTTTCATTTCATTGGCTGCCGGCTCTACTAATTTACATTCTGTCTGACCCCCGGTCGTTTTCACTGGAGCGCGCATTCCTGCCTCTCTCACTTAGAATAAGGGGCCGGCAGCATTTCACTCTGCACAGCCAGCAGCTCCACAGTAACACTGCAGCTACAATCAGAAAACAGCAGAATTGTGCTCGGTGCCTAATGCTCCTGCGTGTAAACATAGAAGGGAGACAGATTGTGCTGCCTGGATGAGTTCATAGAAGACTGGATTCAACTGTAACAAACCTCCAGCTGTGAGAGGAGAAGAGATAAGTGCTCTGAGTTCATAGAAGACTTTCTAGACTGAATGCAGGGCTGTGGTATGTAAACTCTTACAAAATAAGACTGCATAGGGAGAGCAACGACACAGTGATATGTGGACAGATAGGAGGGGGGAGAGCAGGAATGCCCTATCCCCTCCCACTGATCTCAAACAAACACACAGACTTGGGGGCGAGCACGAACAGTGAAGGGGGGGATGATGTCATCCCCCTTCAGTTAAAAAACACCCAGCTGGGAGGGGAAGAAACGCCCCTGGATTTGAGGAGCTGAGAAAACTGTAGGTACAAAAAACACACGAACTGATGAAGCGATAAATCCCTTTTAACTGTTTGTGTGTGTTTAGGGTGTGCACACAGTTAAAAACCATGGTGGAGAAGAGAGCCAAAGGCTCCCTGCCCTGCCAAATAGTCTTGTAGGCTGCAGGCTGCCGGTGGTCAGAGATAATATGGGTGTGCTTGGGGTGGCTAGAGGCATGGCCTAGTGTCATGTCATGTATTTGGGCAGGGCCCACTGCACTGTTATGCCCGGGATCCCATAATACTGTAAAGACGGCTCTGGGTGCACGTATCTCTTCACTCTAAGAAGTTTTAGTATAGTAGTGTACAGGGATAAAATGCGGACGGCACTCAACTCCAAATGGCCAAATGGTGAAAACAAGCACGTCCTTTATTCAAGCTTCGAGTAAAAACAATACATTGTGGCAAAAAAGGAGAGAAAATTTCTGACGCTTTTCTGTAGAAACCTCTCACGAATAGTGCATTTACTTCTTTCTGTACTGCTTACAGTAAATTTTGTGGTCATGTAGTTTTTGCCGGTCTATAGTGCTTCTCTACAATACATGTCCTGTACTGCTCTTACATGTATTAGTGAGGTACCAGCAATGCTTGACAGTATATAGCGCCTCTCTACAGTACAGTGCGGTACCACATGTCCTCTACTGCTCTTACACGTATTAGTGAGGTACATGCAGTGATTGCCGGTCTATAGCTTTCTCTACAGTACAGTGCGGTACTAAAATGCCCGTACTGCTCTTACATGTATTAGTGAGGTGCATGCAGTAAAATTTGGGGGTCTATAGCACGTCTCTACAGTACAGTGTTGTACTATATGTCCTGTACTGCTCTTACATGTAAATTTTGAGCTGCATGCCGTGATTGGTGCGCCTCTCTACAGTACAGTGCAGTACTACATGTCCTGTACTGCTCTTACATTTATTAGTGAGGTGCATGCAGTGATTGGTGGTCTATGGTGCCTCTCTACTGCACAGTGTGGTAATACATGTCTTGTACTGCTCTTACATGTATTAGTGAGGTGCATGCAGTGATTGGTGGTCTATAGTATCTCTCTACAGTACAGTGCGGTACTACATGTCCTGTACTGCTCTTACATGTATTAGTGAGGTGCATGCAGTGATTGGCGGTCTATAGCGTCTGTCTACATTACGGTGGGGAACTACATGTCCTCTACTGCTCTTACATGTATTAGTGAGGTGCATGCAGTGATTGGTGGTCTATAGTATCTCTCTACAGTACAGTGCGGTACTACAAGTCCTGTACTGCTCTTTCAAAGTATTAGGGGGTGCATGCAGTGAATTTTGGGGGTCTATAAACGTCTGTCTACAGTACAGTGCGGTACTACATGTCCTCTACTGCTCTTACAGTGCAGTACATGCAATTCTTGACAGTCTATAGCGCCTCTCTAGTGAGGTGCATGCAGTGATTGGCGGTCTATAGCACGTCTCTACAGTACAGTGTTGTACTATATGTCCTGTACTGCTCTTACATGTATTAGTGAGGTGCATGCAGTGATTGGCAGTCTATAGCGTCTGTCTACAGTGCAGTGTGGTACTACATGTCCTCTACTGCTCTTACATGTATTAGTGAGGTGTATGTAGTGATTGGTGGTCTATAGCGCCTCTCTCCAGTACAGTGCGGTAAATAAATGTCCTGTACGTCTCTTTCAGTATTAGTGAGGTGCATGCAGTGATTGGTTGTCTATAGTTTCTCTCTACAGTACAGTGCGGTACTACATGTCCTGTACTGCTCTTACATGTATAAGTGAGGTGCATGCAGTGATTAGAGGTCTAGTAGCAGCTCTCTACAGTACAGTGCAGTACTACATGTCCTATACTGCTCTTACATGTATTAGTGAGGTACATGTAGTGAGTAGTGATTGGTGGTCTATGGTGCCTCTCTACTGCACAGTGTGGTAATACATGTCCTGTACTGCTCTTACATGTATTAGTAAGGTGCATGCAATGATTGGTGGTCTATAGCGCCTTTCTACAGTACACTATGGTACTACATGTCCTGTACTGCTCTTACATGTAATAGTGAGGTGCATGCAGTGATTGGTGGTCTATAACGCTTCTCTACAGTACAGTGCGGTACTACATGTCCTGTACTGCTCTTACATGTATTAGTGAGACTGGCGGTCTTTTGCACCTCTCTACAGTACAGTGCGGTACTACATGTCCTGTACTGCTCTTACATGTATTAGTGAGACTGGCTGTCTAGTAGTTCCTCTCTACAGTACAGTGCGGTACTACATGTCCTGTACTGCTCTTACATGTATTAGTGAGACTGGCTGTCTAGTAGTTCCTCTCTACAGTACAGTGCGGTACTACATGTCCTGTAATGCTCTTACATGTATTAGTGAGGTGTATGCAGTGAATGAAGGTCTATAACGCTTCTCTACAGTACAGTGCGGTACTACATGTCCTGTACTGCTCTTTGCGTGTGTAAAGTTATCTGCTGAATGTTTTCAATATTCATTATGCAGATTATTGAATTACATTTTGGGGACTCAGATGTAATCACCAGTTTTCCATAGAGTAATGGTTTCAACATACAATGGTTGTCCAGGACCTATTACTATGGGAGCACTGTACAAATTATTAGAATTTCAGAATAATTCGATGCTGGGTTAAATATACTTTTCCAAAACTCCTCTTGATGTCAAAGAAGAAGAAAATTGTAGTGAGCTTTTTTTTTTTTTTTTTTGGTAGATCGTTCAGGGTCCTTTTTATGACTTGTCCTCCTTCGTCTGCTTGGGGACCTGCAGTGATAATATTTTTTGAATTTTTTTTTACATTTTCTAGGTTACTTGGTAAAAGAGGTTTCTGTGATATTCCTGGAACACGCGTTCCCTGTTGTGGAAAACCTGTCAAAATATATTTTATGGTTTTGGATGAGAAAACTGGACGCCTGTTTATACAAGTGCAGACGGCGAAATCCATCTGGACGCTCATGAACGGCTTTCTTATCGTTTTCTGTTGGTTTGTGTCTCGGTGACTTGGCTTGAAAAATAAACAAGTTACATTTCTGCTTCTCCTTCTAGAGACATTACAGGGATTATTCCCAGATGTGAATGTGTAGGAGCGGCCCAGTGACCTCCATGGCAGCTGCATTCTCATTCGTTTGGCCTGCAATACAAAATATATCTAAAAATTCTAAAAAAAAAAAAAAAAAAAATTAAAATAAAACTCTATCTCAGGTCATCAAGATACTGAAGACATTTTGTGAAGTTTATTTAGAAATGAAGATCTGTGCCATTTTCCCTGAGCGTGCCACCTAATGAGCTGAGTGAAGATGGGCACACATGCTCAGTCACTCTTCATTCATTCAGGAACCTGTATAGTGATGCTCTGTTCAAAGTGTATAGAAATGTACACTTCCAGTTAATGAGATGAGTGAAGATAGGCACACATGCTCAGTCACTCTTCCCTTCGCCAGCTGTCTACATAGTAATCCACTGTTTACAGTGTAAAGCAATATACAGGTCCACCTCCTGAGTTGAGTGCTGATGGACACACATGCACAGTCACTCTTCCTTCAGCCAGATACCTGTATAGTGATGCTCTGTTCACAGTGTATAGAAATTTACACTGAGCGTATTTTTTTTATTTCCCATTGCTTCCATACAGTAGTACCAGCATATGCCTTAGCAATGTATATAGATTGTGGTCCGATCCAGTCCCCCATAGGGTTCACAATCCTCATCTGAAACATTAGGCCACTGGTTTCCGACTTGTGGTTCTCCAGATGGCAAGAAACAATGACTCCCAGCTTGCCCTGACACATATGGAAGTTGTAGCTTTGCAACAGCTAGAGACCACTGCATTAAAGGTGATATCACAAGAAAAAGATTATAGTTACAAAAGGTACCAAATTATATTTGAAATTGTATTTAACTTATCCAGTGAACAATTATGATATTTACCTAAGTAATATGGTGCCACCTAATGAGCTGAGTGAAGATGGGCACACATGCTCAGTCACTCTTCCCTTCGCCAGCTGTTTACATGGGAATCCACTGTTTACAGTGTAAAGCAATATACAGGTCCACCTACTGAGTTGAGTGCTGATGGACACACATGCTCAGTCACTCTTCCTTCAGCCAGGTACCTGTATAGTGATGCTCTGTTCACAGTATATAGAAATGTACACTTCCAATTAATGAGATGAGTGAAGATGGGCACACATGCTCAGTCACTCTTCCCTTCGCCAGCTGTCTACATAGTAATCCACTGTTTACAGTGTAAAGCAATGTACAGGTCCACCTACTGAGTTGAGTGCTGATGGACACACATGCTCAGTCACTGGTGGGCCCCAGGCACCCCAATCTGACACTGGCTTCCGGTATTACAGTAGTTCATGAGATAACCCACCTCTCTCTGCACTGCTTTCTCACGGTATGTGTTGTCCACCAGAGCCACCAGCATTCACTGAAGCTTCGGAGTCGGGGGATTTACTCCTCACTTTTTCTGCCAAAGTGAACTTTACCGGAGACATGTGTGATCCGTGGTTTTGGTTTTACAACCCCTTTGAGTTCTTTTATTACAGGTCAAAGGGACATTTCAGTAGATACTTTAATTTGAGTTCCATTGGCAAGAGCCCTAATGATTCCCAATTCTGCAAAGGCATCTTGATCTCAGCATGAACCCCATGCCTAGAAACCTCCAACACATTTTACCACTATGACTCTGTATAGCTCTAGCAGATTCAATGAAAATGAACTGAGCAGTAGAAAAAGCTTTAAATGGGTTTTCTCACTGCAATGAAAGCTTTCAACTTGTAGGGAAAGGCAAATGAATACTATTAACAGATACATTGCTGTTTTTATTTTGTATTGTTGAGAAGATAAGAGAGTTTTATCTCTTCTGAGTGCACGCAAGTTTCTCTTGGTTACCAACTAGCTCTCTCTCCTCTCTCTTATCTGATTAGTTGGAAGCTGTTGTCCCAACCATGGTGAGTCACTCCCTGCTGGGTGTTATCTCTAGGAACAGAGCTTTGTTTGTTTAAGGTAAGAACTCGTTTTGACGTCTTAGAGCTTTGTAGTCTCATGTTCTACATTTTATAAATCTCAGCAGAGCTGATATGCCAATTTTTGCTATAGACCTGCCCACAGCCTGACCTAGAAGTGTGGGTCTGAAGCTGGCTGTGGTCCTGTGAAACTGCATGGTGAGAGAAAAAAAAACTTTAAGTTGAAGAGTTCCTGTACCACAATCTATGCATTTTACAAAGCCCTGCAAGCTCTTTTTATTAGGATTCAGCTAAGGTAGAAGCTCATGAGCCACCACTGTTGTCCCTTGTCAGAAGCTGGTGGTGAAGGTACATAGTTATATAATTTGTAAGGCTGAAAAAAGCCATCCATCCAGTTCAGCCTATTGTGCTGTAGGGTTGATCCAAAGGAAGTCAAAAACCCCCATGAGGTAGAAGCCGATTGTCCTCATTTTAGGGAAAATCACTAATTGGAATAAATGCTTGAATCAACGACCCTTCTCCAGAATCCCGGTCACTATAACTTGTTATATTATTACATCTAGAAATGTATCCAGACCCTTCTCCAGAATCCCGGTCACTATAACTTGTTATATTATTACATCTAGAAATTTATCCAGACCCTTCTCCAGAATCCCGGTCACTATAACTTGTTATATTATTACATCTAGAAATGTCTCTAGACCCTTCTCCAGAATCCTGGTCACTATAACTTGTTATATTATTGCATCTAAAAATGTCTCCAAACCCTTCTCCAGAATCCAGCTCACTATCACCTGTTATATTATTACCTCTAGGAATGTATCCAGACCCTTCTCCATAATCCCGGTCACTATAACTTGTTGTATTATTACATCTAGAATTGTATCCAGACCCTTCTCCAGAATCCGGTCACTATAAGCTGTTATATTATTACATCTAGAAATGTATCCAGACCCTTCTCCAGAATCCTAGTCACTATAACATGTTATATTATTACATCTAGAAATGTATCCAGACCCTTCTCCAGAATCCTAGTCACTATAACATGTTATATTATTACATCTAGAAATGTATCCAGACCTTCTCCAGAATCCTGGTCACTATAACTTGTATAATTATTACATCTAGAAATGTATCCAGACCCTTCTCCAGAAATCCTAGTCACTATAACTTGTTATATTATTACATCTAGAAATGTATCCAGACCCTCTCCAGAATCCTAGGTCACTATAACCTGTTATATTATTACATCTAGAAATGTCTCCAGACCCTTCTCCAGAATCCCGGTCACTATAACTTGTTCTATTACATCTAGAAATGTCTCCAGACCCTTCTCCAGAATCCTGGTCCCTATAACTTGTTATATTATTACATCTAGAAATGTATCCAGATCCTTTTTGAACTCATTTAGTGAGTTCACCATGTCAACTAGTTCCCTTTTAATTAGGAGAAGTAATTTATCTGTAAAATCACAAGTAGCTTGGCTGTGACTCGCCCTGTCGCCCTGCCGTTCTGCACGTATAGCAGGAAACTTCTACTGCAACGTGTACCTTGTCTCGTATAAACACCTTTACCCTTCGTGATGAATTTATTGTCATGTGGTTTTCTCCAGCCTGAAGACTAAAAATGTTCAGTAATAATTAACCACCTGACGGGGTTTCACACAAGGCACAAAAGATAGAGGATATTTCTCATACAAAAATTGCACATTTTGCTTAGTTTTTTTTTGGCCTGGGATAGTCTGGCAGGTTAGTTTAGTGTATTGGGTACTTGTGTCTCTCATTCTTTACATCAGAACTGTAAGGTTGGGTCTACACAGCAAATGTCAAAATTGCCACTAAAATCCAACAGAATTTTGACATTTGCTGGACTGAGGGTTTTACCGCAGATTTGCACAAAAGCCGCATTCGGTTCTGTTCGGGAATCTGATGGGAACCTGTCGGAATCCCGCGGAATATACAACATTTTGCAAATTCCGTCGGATTTTTAAAGGGACGGTAACAAATTTTGCTGTGTAGACTACACCACAAATTTTTAACTGCTGTCTATGCAGCACAGAGTACCGTCGGATTTTCGGCAGTTTCAAAATACTGAAAATCTGACAGTAAACTTGTGCCTAAGGACAAAGACTCTTGGGTCATGTGATGTATACAAACAGGCGGTGGCATGTGGCCTTGTGTATGACTGTGATGAAACAAGTCCAGTAATATCCTTTATACTGAGAAATCACAACAAACACTGTATTAAATATTAACTCAACCTCATCTCTAAGAACAGCCACCCCCAGCGATCAGCTGATCACTGACGATCAGGTCCTGGAAGCCTCTTTGTCCTGCAGGTGCCACTACTGGGGAAATATAGTATTGCGATCCAATGCTCTAAGGCAGAGGCGTAACTTGAAGCTCTGGGGCCCTAGTGCAAAAAGCAAAATGGGCCCCCAGCTATCTGTGCCGCTTACAATGTTGGTATCTCCTTATGTGGCAGGAGGGATTTTGGGCCCCCTCAGGCTGCAGGGCCCGGTAGCGACTGCTACCTCTGCACCCCCTATGGCTACACCCCTGCGGTAAGGCAGGCAGTCGCAAACTGTGGCCCTCAAGCTGCTGGGAAACTACAACTCCCATCATGCATTTATATAATCTATAACAGTGGGGATGATGGGGGTTGTAGTTTCCCAACAGCTGGAGGGCCACAGTTGGAGGATGCCTGCCCTAAGGGCATAGAAAAACACTTCAACATCATTGATCTCTTGGGCAAGACTTGTATGCATGGCTCTGCTATACAATGTGTTGCATGAAAGTCATAAAGTTTTAGTCATAAAATCCATTAAAAGATAATATACAAATATGAGGTATAACTAAAAAATCCACATCAGGCAAATCCATAGACCCAGTCATCGTACAATATTAGTAAATAAGTAATGATTTTATATAAAGGGCACAAAACATCTATATATGCTGTGGAAGAGCGACCATAGGTGGTCGCATGGCGCTGCCCCTAGGTGGCGTACGTCAGGAGATGCGCTAGAAATGTGCCACCGAGTGCCTGGTCTCGGTGAGGGTAGCCAGGTGTTGTCGGTCAGCAACATTAGATTGCTGACTCTAGTATGTTGTATGGCTGATGTCCAGCCATTATGGGTTGGCTTTCCCGGAACAGCCACCCACATAACTTCAGCTGTGGGGGCCAGCCATTCACTGCCCTTATCCAGCTATGAATTACCGTAATTGCGGGGCACATTTCTGGTGTATTGCAGCGCAAATAGGCATCGAAATACGCCCCGCAATTACGTCCATAATTACACACTGTCCTAGATATCCCCTCTTGTATGGGCTTCATCAGCTCCTCAGGTTGCTATAGCTACAGACCTGTTCTCTCTTTCCTGATAGACTGCCAGCACTGGTCGCTATAGCTACAAACCTGTTTGATCTCTCCTGACAGGCTGCCAGCACGGGTTGCTATAGCTACAGACCTGTTCGATCTCTCCTGATAGGCTGACAGCGCCGGTCGCTATAGCTACAGACCTGTTTGATCTCTCCTGATAGGCTGCCAGTGCTGGTCGCTATAGCTACAGACCTGTTCGATCTCTCCTGATAGGCTGCCAGTGCTGGTCGCTATAGCTACAGACCTGTTTGATCTCTCCTGATAGGCTGCTAGCACTGGTTGCTATAGCTACAGACCTGTTCAATCTCTCATGATTGACTGCCAGCGCTGGTTGCTATAGCTATAGACCTGGCTTCTGCTGCAGCCTAGTGGAAGTCAATAAACACGCCCCCGAATTCAAAATGAAGCCAAGAAAACAGGACTGTGGTAAGAAGACTCAATGTAGTGAGACAACCCCTTTAACCCACCATTTAGACTTTGTATTTAGCCACACCATTTGGGGATTTATTAGGAGTCTAAGTTCATGGACCCCCTACAATGTGCTCTCCTGGGATGTTTATATTTTATGATCCTTTGTAGGTAGATTTTTCCCTTTAAAAACAAAGATCAGATCCACTTAATTAAGGATTAGTGGAAATGTCAAGTGAATTAAAGTTTCTCCAACAAGAGGCGGCATCATTATTCTGGTCAGGCTACGATATGAGGTTTTGTGTTCTGCCAAGCAAATTCTGTGCCTGAGAATACAACGCAACTAGAGGTAACAGCTGGACGTCAAAGGCGGTTTTAGACAGCACAATATACAGTATAAAGCCTGTTAATCTTTCCCTGTTACCTGGGCGTATAAAGAAGATTGACAAACGGTGGACAAAATTAAAGCGGCAGCTAAATGAAGTTGGGTACATTCAAGGAGGCCGAGGAATTAAGTAAGAGAAACCTAATCGAATGTTTGATGTCTCCATTATAGGCCCAGCGATAAAAGATAAATATCTAGCTACCTGCAGCCATCACTAGAAGTAGTTTTTATCTCCAATCTCCAATTCTTCATAGACATACAGCCATCACTAGAGGGCGCTCAGGAGCTTGCCGCATACTGGCGATACGTTGAACTCAATAATAAACCAGTATGCATTAAGCTCCTGAGCTCCCTCTAGTGATAACTGTATGTCTATGCAGACTTGGAGTTTAGAGATAAAAACTACGTGATGTTAAGAGGTTAATAATTATGTTAAAATGAAGCTATATGTCCACTGATTCATCACCTAGCCCCCTGCTCATCACTCTAATGCTGCTCCTTACTGAGTTTTAAAGCAATATCTTGCCTCTCGGCCCAGCATCCTATCCCATTGCCATCTCCATTCTTCGGGATCCGCTGTATAAGGCAGGCACACGCTGGCTCCTGGCCTCTTAAAGCGGACCTTTGACACCTACTGACATGTCTATTTTAGCAAATTTTTGTGTTTTCTATGAAATTACAATTCTGGAGCATCTCCACGTAGATCTCTGTGTTGTGTTGTACTGTTCCTCTTTTATTCCTGCCAGAGATGTATGAATAAACCCTATCAAAGCAATATGTCCCTACCCACGCTGATTTTGGCAACACTGATTGGACAAGGTCAGGCTGTGCAGGAACACTCCCCCAATTGGTAACACCCAGTTGACAATTTACTAATATATTTTTGGAGGAATGTTAGAGGAACCACACAGCATAGGGTTCTAAGAAAAGATTATCCAGAATTGTAATTTCATGAGGAATATAAATATTTACCAAAAGAGACATGTCAGGAGATGCTGTGGGTCCTCTTCAGCTCTTATGACTGCTGTATCCTGATTCTTGTCTGTCTGCTTTTGTCTTCTACTTTGGTATCATGCTTGGATTCATCAGCTATCATTACTCTGAAGGTAGTGATGTTGGGGTTCCCTGCAGCGAAGTCCAGATTCCTGTATAGGGGTTAAAATGGGAGAACCAACGACTACCATCAACTCCGAACCTCCATTTTGCTCTATATCAAATCTGTAGTGGCCCGGATTCCTGTATAGGCGTTAAAGGTGGAGAACCAGGGACTACCATCAACTCTGCACCTCCATTTCGCCCAGCATCAAATCTGTAGTAGCCCACATGATGCACATTGTCTAACAGATAGGATGTATATGACCATAACTGCAAATTTGTCTAGGGAAGAGAAGATGGGGTTAACTCAGTGGGACAGAGTTTGACCATTGTCGGGTGTCCCTGGGCATTATGTGGGCACTTTTGGGCAACAGGTGGTCATCTCAGAGGTTCTGCTTAATTGTCCCAGGATTATGTTGGTAATTATGTGATTGTAATATATAGAACTTCCCACAATTTTCAAAACAGGAATAAATCAAATTAATACAAAATTCCAAACAATGATAATTATTCCTTTAAAAAATAACCTTTAATTATGTCAATTAAAAATTCTTAACAATCAATCCTCAATCAAAGGACATATAAGGACAGTAAAGACCAGTGCCACTTCAATTTAACTCACATCTAATAATTTGTAAGCTGGTGGTGTCCCTCAACGGAGACACCGCCCCAAAAAGGGCGACCCCACACAACTCCTCAACTAGTCCCTTCTACTGGCCCTGTACTGCTGTTTGATAAATATACAGGTGTCAGGAGAGACAAGTACAGTATTCCTAATTAAACAATGACAAAAAAGGGAACACAGCAAGATATCATACATAATGTGTCCCATTCCAAAGCATTAATTCACTCCAGGGACTTTTCAATAGGGTCACAGTAAACCAAATCTACTACTCAAAAATCCTTTTCTATATATATATATCAGATAAAACACTAGAAGTAATACATAGTACCTGAAAAAATGTCCATTCCTCGGACTGGTGTGTCCACTGGACTGTATAGCAGGGAGCTGGTTTGCCTCCTTATTCGATGGGATCACCAATGTTCTGGTGTATCTATTGTGATATGTCCTTTGATTGAGGATTGATTGTTAAGAAATTTTAATGGATATAATTAAAGGTTATTTTTTAAAGGAATAATTTTCATTGGTTGGAATTTTTTGATTAATTATGTGATTGGCATCTGTCTAGAAGGTATGACACCACATCTTGCCCGTATGCTTCAAAAACACAAAAAATAAATCAAATTTGTGTGCGCTGAAACAATGATCCTGAGAGTTCAACCCGACAATTCACTAGTTGCAGTGATATAAAATGTCTACATCTAACCTTTTTTTGTGCAATCTTCTCAAGCTTCAGCTTATTTAAGAGACACCAAACAAATCTCAGAAGGTCAGTCTTTTATATGACAAATAGCCACATGTGACCACTTCAGTTAACGTAGCACCATATGCTTAGGTTATGGTCATGCAGACAGTAAGTTAGTTGCTAGGCCTAAAATATTAAAGCCTACATAGGAGAACACCAAGGGGGCAACTGAAGGAACAGAAACATCAATTCTCCACAGGAAACCCTATTTGCTGTATGTATTCGTTGAGTTTCCGAAGATCATCCGTTTTGTACTGATAGAGGAAGGTGCAGAGGAACAGTTTGTAGGCACCAGGATGATATAACGCCTGGGGGACCCATACACCTTCAGTAGCTGTTAACTGAATTGATATTCCTGTCGATTCCTGCATACACATGCACACCTGACCTATCCGAGTGCGCATGTGTTTTCAGTGGGGAAAGAAGAAAAGGCTGATACCAGACACCAATGGCAGCGACTTATCTCTTAGGAAAGCAAAAACTGTTGACATGTAACATGCCTGATTATTCCCTCCCATGATATCATCTGTCGGAGGGTAGCCCATAGGCCCCCATACGCATTAGACAGTCTGCGGATCCTGCTGATAGCGGTAGATTTGGCATAATTACATAGTTAGTACGGTTGAAAAAAGACACGTGTCCATCAAGTTCAACCAACGGTGGGTAAAATGTGGTTGAAGGGAGGGAGACAAGGACATTAATCCCAGCCTCACCACTGGTTAATGCCCTGAAACCCACAAGACAAGAACCAATCTGCTCCAGGGGAGACCCCATCTCTGACCCCAGAGCCTCCACCATCCAGGATCCAGAATTTTATATGGCTACGTACGGATTAATATTCTTTAGTTCCAGGTAGTTATCTAAGCCTTTCTTGAAACCCTCACCTGTTCCTGCTGTGACCAGCTCCTCAGGCGGCTATTCCACAGATTCACAGTTCTCACAGTGAAGAACATTTTTCTCCTCTGGAGATTGAATCCTTTTCTCTCTAGCTAAAGGGAATGTCGCTTGTCTTTTAAAGGGGGCTTTACATTAAATAATTTTTCCCCATACTTTTTGTAAGGACCGTTTATATACTTATATAAATTAATCATGTCCCCCCGAAGCCGTCTTTTCTCAAGACTAAATAAGTTAAATTCTACTAACCTCTCCTCATAACTAAGATACTCCATCCCCGTATTAGTTTGGTTGCTCGTCTTTGCACTCTCTCTAGCTCCATTACATCTTTTATATAAACTGGAGATTGTTCCCTTATGTGTATGGCCTTAAGGTTGTGCAAGTCTGCTGATGTCAACCATGAAGGGTGATTTAATGACACAATTATTGACTTTTATGAGATAATCAGCAGTAGATGTTCCATATAAAACAGACAAAGTCCAGCTGGTATTTGAAGACTGTTGTATGTTATACAGTCTTCCGTAGCAACTGTTGTGATAATACTGTCTTAGAAATACATAGAAAAAGTCTTCATTATCACTACCTGCTACCTGGAGAGTCGCAGCAGGTAGTGACCCCAGTTACAGCTTGGCCCAAGGGAACCAAGCAGTCCTTGGGTCCTGTTTGTGATATTCAAGAAAAATCAGATTATCCTAAGTTCATGAAGCCCATAATAAATATATCAAAATTAATAACAGTTCATGAAAAATTAGGTAAATGGAGACTACACACAAAGATGGTTTCTGGCAAGTTGAAGTGAGCAGAGTCTTTCCCCGCTGAAAACACATGAGCACTTGGATGAGTCAGTTGTGCATGTGTATGGAGGAATCAAAAGGGATAGCTATTCAGCTGACAGCTACTGAAGGTCAGGCTTGGACTAGCCCACAGGGGAATAGGAGAAACAACCAGTGGGCCCCTGAACATGGTGGACCTGGAGATGCTTTTTAACTGCATATGTATCCTCAGAAGAGGCAAAAAAGCAGAGAAAGAGAGGCAGAAAGCAAGAGGCAGAGTATAAGAGGCATGTACAGTTATTTACAGCAGGGTGGGCCCCTAAAATAAACTCAACCGGTTGGCCCAGAAACAGCTCAACTAGTGGGCCCTTAGAGTCAATTCTGCCTGTGGGCCCTAGGCACCCCAGTCCGACACTGCTGAAAGTGTATGGGCCCCCCAGGCTTTAAAGGGGTTTTGCCACAATCTCATTTCCTACCTCCTGCATCCAGCTCTTCAGCTCTGTGTGCTCAGAAGGAGGCGTGTGTGGTTTGTTTGAATGCATATCATGTGATCCAGCAGGATGACATCACCAGGCCTTTCCTCTCTCGAGTCAAAGAAAGGTCTGGTTATGTAAAGAGCTGTGAGTAGCTACAATGTAGCTCAGAGGTAAACTTTTTGTCTCACAGCACAAGGGTGCTAGGTTCAAATCCCTGCAGGAACCAAACCTGTGGATTTTTTTTCTCTTTATCAATGCACATACCTCTTTGAGGTTTCTTATTTTTTTATTTATTTGCACTTTTTGACTAATTACTAAGGAGTACAGAGGACAGGAGTAGAATGATAGAACCTGGGGTTTGAACACTCAGTAGCTGCCTGAGAGAAGAAGTGATGTCTGAGCATGTGTGACCAGGAGTGAGAAGCTCTCAGCCCTGGTCGTATCCCCTGGAGACGAGCTATAAACAATGGATCACTCAAGGAGCAGCTAAAACAAAAACGGTGCAGAATTTTTAATAATGATGAATGATAAAAATGTTTATTATTTCATTTGCAAGCTTCCCATGTAAATTTTACTTCATGGCAAAACCTCTTTAAGCCACCCTGGTGCAAATAAACTATTTCTCTGCACTTTCCTTTATCAGTACAAAACGGATGATCTTCTCAGAACTGATGTTTTTCAAATATCTGCAAGATAAAGAATGGGTGAGGAACCCTAACAGCTTGCTTCTCCATCTCTGATTAGCATGGGTTGTCCATCATGGTGCAGACATAGTGGCCAGACTCACAATTTCAGACTGTTGTGAAAGAATAAATGGGTGTTCATCACTACCAGACTATTCCACCACCAGAGCACTGGTAAAATTAACTGACAAGCCCATAATGACTGCAATTCAGACTATCTGTGAAGAGCAGATAGGTCTTCTGTCCTAACTTGTTCCATCAAATCCATATGCCATGGACTGTCAATCATGATATAGATATGGTGACTACCAAACAAAACCTACAGACCATAATGATACTTCAGACTGTCCATGAAGAAACAGATGGGTCTTGCCCTCCTTACTTACTCCACAATTTATGTTTGCCATGGATTGACCTTCATGACCTACACAAGGTGATTTGTCCCTTATGAAACCAATCAAACAGAACCATAATGACCTAATTTTAGTCTAATGAGGAAGGGAAGGATCTTCTTCTCTACCAGCTTGTTCCATCTGCTGTGGGCTGTTCTTCATGGTATAGATATGGTGGCTACTAAACAAAACCTACAGACCATAATGACATTTTAGACTGTCCATGAAGAAACAGATGGGTCTTGCCGTCCGTACTTAGTCCACAATTTATGTTAGCAGTGTCGGACTGGGGTGCCTAAGGCTCACTAGTGGAGTTATTTCTTGGGGCCCACCTGTGGAGTTGATTCTGGGGCCCACCGGTGAAGTTGATTCTGCTGGTCCACTCTACAACTACTGTACCTTACTACACATACTACATATGCCTTTTATACTCTGCCTCTTGCTTTTTACCTCTTTCTGTCTGCCCTTATGCCTCTCCCAAGGAAGCATATACAGGTTAAAAGCATCCCCAGGCCCACTATGCTCAGGGGGCCCCACGGGGCTTTCCACTGTACCCTTGTGGGCCAGTCCAAGCCTATATGATTGCCATGGATTGTCTGTCATGACATAGTGATTTGTCCCTTATGAAGCCAATCAAGCAGACCCATAATGACCTAATTTTATACTGTCCTTGAAGGAACTGCTGGATCTTCTGCCCTACTTACTTATTGTATACTCTCTGTTTGCCATGAATTATCCATTATGACATACACAAGGTGACCAGACCCCTACATGTTTAAACAGACAGACTCCTAATGACCCCCATGTAGACTGTCCATGGAGGAGTAGCTTGTTCCCACACATCTTCTTACCATGCACTGTCCAACATGGCATTTAGACCTCTACTAAACTAAACATGGCAGCCCCCTCATTCCAAACAGTCCAATAAGACCCAAAGAGACCTTCTACTCTTGCAGCTTGTTCCACCATCTCATTGGACTCTCTAAGAAGAAATATATGGGGTTCCAACCCTGGCATCATGCTCCTCTCATCTCTATGTGCCTTGGTGTTTTGGGCTCTGTACTTCTACATCTCATCTTGCTCCACTCCAAACCAATTCCTGCTAATCCGAATTACCCAGTTCTCTTTTCACGCATTACGGTTTGATTAGATCTGACGTCTCCTTAGTATGGTTAAGATATTAACTCTACATTTCCAGCACTTCACAAGTTTCAAGTTGCATTAATGATAATGATCACATTTCCTTTCAGGAGTCCTTGGCCGGCTTTCCAGTGATTGATTCTACACAGATATTCAGGTCAGCTCCCTCGACTTCTTGTTTATCTTCCTTTTTTTTTTCTTCTAGGCTTCATAATACCGAGCACATGAGCTAATATATTCACTTTGCCAGCTTTTGATTGTCAGACTTAAGTCCCAATCCCAAGTCAGTGTTTGCTGAGCAGGACACATTCTTGGATGATTAGCAAGGGTAGAGGTGCTGAATGAATGAATGAAATGTAGGCAGGGCCCTCCGTCTGATAGAAGCATTATTGTGTGGTCAGTCGTTTACATAATAATTACATAGATTTAAAGGGGAACTACATCATTTGCATTACAAGTCATGGTGGCCATAAGAAGCCAAGTTCTGATGGTCAGTCTTTCTTGTCATTCAGATTAACCTTGTAAAACCCTTTCACTTTGCTTGTATTAAAGGGCTTGTCCATGTCTTATACTCACCTTCCTCTCATCTCTTCAGTCTTCTGTTTTCTATCTTCTGCTTATGAAGGTATATATTTTATTTACTCATTAAAATTAGATACTGATACCTGTTCTTTTCTTCTCAGCTGTTTTCATTTTCTAATTGTAATTTTTTTTTTATTTCTGTTTTCTGGGCATCCATGTTATAGTTACATAGTTAATACGGTTGAAAAAAGACACGTGTCCATCAAGTTCAACCAAGGGTGGGGAAAATGTGGATGAAGGAAGGGAGACAAGGGGTTCAAGCCAACCTCCCCACTGGTTAATGCCCTGAAACCCAAAAGGCAAGAACCAATCTGCTCCAGTGGAGACCATATCTCTGACTCCAGAGCCACCACCAGCCAGTATCCAGAATTTTACATGGCTACGTACACATTAGGGTATGCTCACACGGCTTAACTGCAGGGCGTACAGTACACCCAGCAATTACGCCGGGTGTTCGGGAGCTCGCCCGCCGGCCCATAGACTGTTATTACTTGCGTAAGCGCCGTGAATAAATGACATGTCAATTATCTCCCCGCTTGTACAATACAATCATATTGTATGCCCGGGGAGAGGAGGCGTAATCCATAGTTCTCTATGAGAACTGTGGATTACCGTAATGATTGGGGCGCATTTTGCTTGTGTTAGAGCGCAGTAGGCTCTCAATATGTGGTGAAATGTGTCCCAAAATAAGCCGTGTGAACTTACCCTAAAATTCTTTCATTTCAGGTAGATATCTAAGCCTTTCTTTTTTTTTTTTTTTTCAAAAAATTTTATTCAAGACAGTCAAAACAAGTCGTCAAAACAAATTGTAAAAGTTTCACAATGACCATAAAATTACATCGCAGAGAATTAGCATCAGGTTAGAAATCAGGTCTAGCTAACAGTGCATGCATCAACTGTCTCCTTAATTTTCCATATTTTCTCCCCGATCTAAACTGGTTACCTGCCTGGTCTCGTCTGCGTTTCTATATAGTTACAAAACCAACCTCAAAAAAAAAAAACAGTTGATGTGCCCCTTAACTCCTCGTGTTAGACCCCAGATCTAGATTCCCCAGAGTGCCTTTGAGCTGTTCCGCTAGATAGTATTCTGAATACTTAAAAGGTTCTATCACCAATTTGATTTCTCCTGAGTTATATTGCTTGGAAATAAAGAGTCTCCATTTCTTTAAGAATCTCCCTGCGTCCGCATCTAAGCTTTCTAACGCCTGCAGTTTTTCTAAGTATAAGATCTGACGCAAGCACACCGTGAGTTCCTGCATTGTTGGAGCAGAGCTCTCAAGCCAGTGTCTAAGAATGCATTTCTTTGCTGCAAGTAGTGTTACATGAAGTCCGTTGCAATTGACAAGTGTTCTCTCATGCCCCTCCCCAGGCGGCTCCTGCGTCACAAAATGGAATAGCATGCCTTGTGGATTGAGCACCACTGTGCATTCCCAATTATCCTTCAGAAAGCTTCCTACTTGCTGCCAAAAACTCGTAATGACCGGGCATTGCCACATGCAATGAAATAAGTCGGCCTTCTCCAACCCACATTTAGGGCATGCCACTATGTGGTTAGGTCTATCTGGGCCAGCAGGAATATTAAAGGCATATATGGCCTTATGTGCCAATCGAAAGGGGATCTCTCTCCATTGCTCACTGACTATTGCCTTCCTCACCAATTGCATCCCTTTTAAAATTTTATGAGACAGCTCATTATCACAGAGTTGTGTCTTCCAGTAACTAAAAAGTGTCTCCTCCAGCTTTTCACTCTCTTTTGTTTGGAGGATGGAGTACAATCTGGATCGTGATCCCCTGCTGTCCACCGCCTTAGGAGTTCGGAAAAAACTTTTTGTCTCACCCAACGATGTAGGGGGAAATTTTGGGATTTACAGAATCTTTAACTTGCATGTACGGAAAATCTGCTTTGTGCCCATGAAAATTTTGCGTTGACTTCTTCCCAATTGTAGTGAACCCGAGGTTTCCGACATCAAACCCCCAAAAAATTTGGATCCCCCCTGTTTTAAACCCGGGAAAAAAAAATTTTGTTCTCCTTTCCCGGGGGCTGAAGGCTGGCGAGTCCCATAGAGGTACATAGGGAAATATACAGGGGGCATTAAACAATTTTCTAACCTGCCTCCAGTACCCCTGGTATCCTTGGAAAATACTTCCTCAATTTCCTTAGGATGGGTCTTAAGGGAGGTTAATAATACGCAGACCCACCCGGGGTGAAATTTTGATTAAAAGCTCGTAGGGGAGAAGATCTCCGGGGCCCTACCAATCTCTGACATACCCCCCACATGGCAGCTAAATTGTAAAAGCCTAATTTTTGGCAATTGCACCCCCCCTCCAATCTACTATTGAAAGCTTCTCATAGCTTATGGGATTTTTTTAAACCCTCCCCAAATAAATCTCGAAAAGGGCCCCTACCACTTGGTGAATCTTCATGCTTGGCAGAGAGGGATGTTCTGCAATGGATAGAGTGTCTGCAAAACTAATCATTTTTATTATTTTGGGACCCTGCCCAAAGAAAAAGGGGAGTTTTTTCCATCTCTCAATTCCGCAAGTTTTTTGGGAGGTGGAATTTTCAGCGGAAAAATTGCTCCCTTTGGGGCTATTTGTTTCGGGGTTTTTTAAGAGAAGTCCCACCCCCCACCCCATTGCATGTAAAGGGGATGCTTTACGCGACCCATGGTAACAGTTGGCATTGCCCGGTTAATTTAAATCCGAGAATTCCCCAAACTTGGTAAACTTTTTAAACACCTCCCTTCAGTTGCCTATTGGGCACTCAGGAACAAAAAAAAGGCATCAGCAAAACATACTAACTTGATTTCCCCTAGACCCCATGAGATTCCCCTATAGAGTCTGAATTAATGAGATGTATGCTGGGGGCTCGAGGGCAATGTCAAAGAGCATAGGGAAAAAGGGGCACCCCTTTTTCTCGACCCTTTTGCAAATTTTGGGGCGATGAGAGAAAGCCCGACGTATGTACCCTCGCTTGGGGGGTTTTGTACATTGCGGGAAAAATTCTCCTAAAATTTCCTGTAAACCCCATCTTATCCAACACCAGTTCACCCCCACCCAGTTAAATTTCAAATGCTTTTTCCGCCTATACTCAATAGAGGGGAAAGCGATCACCCCTTTATTGCCTATCAATAAAATCGGGCCCCGTTAGAACCGCCCTATATTTTTTACCCCAGAACCCGTCCTTTAATAAACCCCTTTTTGGTGTACCTATTAAATTTTTTGCATTAATCCCTAACATTTGCAATGATTTTGGGGAATTTTTTAATTCCTGTTTAAATTTAAAGGAAATAGGTCTTAGTTTCGCCATCTGCGAATCTTTTTCCTTTTTTTAACAGGACTTGTTTAAAGCTGTACCCCCAAGGGCAGCATCCGTCCCCCTTATTATTCTTTGTATACCTGAACAAAAAGTGGGGCAATCTCTTCGGTAATAGCTTAGAATCCCCGGATAACCATCGGGGCCGGGTTTTTTGCTGGAGGGTTTTTTTTTAGCCCTAAAATTTTCCTCCTCATTAATCTGGGCATTCGTACCTCTGTCCTCCTAGATCCCCTTTAGCCCTGACCCTTTAAGAAACCTCTCCCTTACATTCACATGGTGTCGGGAATATAGCTTGCTATAGTAGGACCCAAAATTTTCATTTATCTTTTTTCGGATCCTCGCCACTGCCCCCGGGCCACCAGCATACCAAATATTAGTCTGCCCCCCCATTTTTTACTAGTTTGCCAAAGCCTCCCCTGATTTTTTGCCCATTCAAAAAAGGGGAGGACCTCAGTTTACACTAAAAACAGCTCAATTTTTCCTCTGGAATTCAAATCCTCCTTACCCTCTACCCTCTCTTTTTATTGTCCTCTGACGATGTACATGAATTCATGTATGATTTCCGTAACTCAGGGGTGTATTTTTAGTTTAATTCCAGGTTCTTTTTCTTGGCCCCCATATAAACGGACTTGCCCCTAAGGCTGCTTTTTGTGTCCCAGAAGGCCCCGGGGTTTGCTCATGTAAGCGTTCCTGAGAAAAAACCACCCCCATCGCCTTAGAAACTCGCAAAAAGGGCTATCGCCCCCAAAAGGGGTTCGGGAAAACGCCACAAAATGGGGGGTGCCCTTGATGAATGTCCCTAGAGTCAGCATACCGGGGAATGGTCCAGACCACCAAGTCCCCAATTTCTATCGAGTCGATTGACAAAAGGTGCTGGTAGCCAGGGGAAAAATCCAAAAGGGAAACCACGAAAAAGGGCAAAGCAAAAAAAAATGGAGTAGTCGTTTTGAGGTTTGATGTCTCCATACATCCCCCACGCCGCCCCACTTCACAACCATTTAGCAAACAGGGCCTACTTTCCTGCTCCCCCTTTTTGACCCCTTAAAAGCTTCCTATCCCTCTCTATCACCATCAAACCCCGTTGAAAAAACCCCCCTACAAAGGGTCTTATTGCCTATCTCTTTCGTTATTCACTCCAGCTGGGGAAAGAAGTCCCTGTCCCGGGGGTTAGGCGCAACCATTAAAGAGCTAAGGATCCCACCCCAGGTTTCCACCCCTACCTTTTGAATCCCCCCCACCGTCTCCTGAGGAGAATTTTATTGGAGTATTCTTATTGAACAATAAACCACTTTCCCGCCCCTTTCCCTTTTAGCTGCAGACCCCTTACCTCCCCCACCCCTATTTTTTTAGACCTTTTAAAAACCTTTTCCTCCAAGTGGTTTTTTTAAGAAATTTCAATATCTGGCTTCTGTTTTTAAAGGGGTCTTAAACCACACCCCTCTCTGAGGGAACGTAGCCCCTTTGACATTAGGGATTACCCGCATGTTTCAGAAACCCTAGCCGGAATCTTCTCTACTCGCCCCCACCCTCGCACATCCCAAAACCCCCCCCAACCTTTAACCCCGAACTTTCAACCCCCCACTAACTTCAAGATTTTCCCCCCTATAACTTTTAGTGATTCCTTTTTTCAGTACCTATTTCCCAGGTGAAATCCCTAAACCCGATGCTACTTCCTCTCCTATCACCAAAACCCCCTCCCCCCCCTCCCCTTTTTTAAGGTGCTACTCTTGTATCCCCCCAATCTTTGCTTGAGTAATTCCACCCCCACCCCTGGCCCGGATTTTCCATAACGACCCTTAACCCGGCATCCTACTTCCCCTACACTATTACCCCTTAAGCATATTAAATAAACAATCACATTGTCTGGAAATCCCTCCCTTGTGCTACCTTTGGCGGGCCAAAACCCGGGGCTTTTCAAAATTTTAGGGGGTGCTGGGTTTCAAGGGGTTTAGGGAATTTCCACGGCACAAAAATGAGGGAGATTCCGTCTGTTATTTTCCGCTAAGGCCGTTAACGCAATTTTTTTTGGAGACCTATTCTCAAGTCCTCGACTTTTTATTGGGAAAAACAGATTTGCGCACCAGCCCCAGCGTCTCCCGCCCCTATCGATATTTCCAGGCGCCCACACGCTCTTCCCCGACCCCTAACTGTGAGGGGTGCAGGGACATCTTTTGTATGGGTGAAACCGCGGCCGTTACTGCAGTTGTACTGAAGCAATAAGATGCCTCCAGTGAGGCCCTAATTCCGGGGCTAGCAGTTTTGCCACAGCCAATGCCATGGTCATTCAAGAACCTCTAGCCCCGGGATCTTTCCCCCCAAATCCCCGTTTAACGCTGGGGGTTGGGTTGGCCCCTGTGAAAATGGCTGTATACCGGTCTGGGGGCCCCGCACCGATCGGGGGTTGCGGGGGATCTGACCTGCTTCCCACCGAGGTGCCGCCTCTTTTGGGGCCAGTACTCCCCTCCTGTGTACTGCCCCCCCCGCCCCCGGCCGGGCCGGCGCCGCATATGGTTTGGGCCATCTTGGGTGCAGGTGTGAGTAAGGGGGACCGCATGTTTTCCCCCCCCGGGCTCCCGCTGTTCCCCGTCTCCCCCTTCCTGCCCGGAGTGTGCACGGAGTACTGAGGCACTGAAAAGTGCAGTTTATGAGGCTGATATGTCGCGGGATCAGCCCCGATCGGGCGGGGGGTGAGAGGGGGGCTGCGGGTACGCCTCCCCACATACGTCCCCGGAAACCGGGAAATCCTCTAAAGCCTTTCTTGAAAGTCCCCAAATGTTTTCTGTGACCAAATCCTGAGGCGGTATTTCACAATTTAAGTTCTCACAGGAAAACCTTTTTCTCCCCTGGGGAAATTTAAACCTTTTTTCTCCAGCTGAAGGGAATGTCACCTTGTCTTTTTAGGGGGGTTTACAGAAATAATTTCTCCCCTACTTTTTTAGGGACCCTTTATTATTTATTTATAAAATTAACCATGTTCCCCGAAACCGTCTTTTCTCGAGACTAAAAAAAGTTCAATTCTAAATTCTCCTCATAACAAGATCTCCCTTCCCCTTTTAAATTTGCCTTATTGCCCTTTAACAGCACTTAAAAGATGGTTTTCAGCGCTTCAGGGTATAGGGGGCCTGTGAACAGAAGCAACCCATTGACTTTTATAGGGGAATTTTCTAAGCAGCTCGGATGGAAGAAGCATGTGCGGAAGGAGAGAGGGTACTACTCCCATTTTGAAGGGGATCCTTTCTTATCTATACACATTGGTGTCACCTTTCAGTGTAATCCTGCCTGTGCTGATAATGAGAAGACTGCTGAAAAGTTTTCTCTACTGAACAGATAGTGTCAGGCCTAGTGGCCAATGTGAAGACTGCAGGATTTCAAGTTCTTTTTATATATTGATTGTGATATGGGAAATTAATAAAAAACACAACCAAAAATTCTTAATTAACATAAAAACATGAATTAAACAAAATTTCATTTTCTAATGACGCAATCCCTTTAACTTAAAATCCTTTTAACATATTCCCTTTATAAATTACATATAAAAGTCAACATTATGTAGCATTAACAAATAGTGACGATGGTATAAAGAACCTGATCATAATACTATACTACTTGCTGTTACTTCTAATGATCAGTAAGCAACAGAAGAGAAGGATCCCCTAACAACAATGTACTGATCAGAGGATGATCAGCTGTAATCTGTAGTAGAACCTGGCATGTGATCATCTTCCATACAGTCCCTCCACTGGAGAAATAAAGCATTACACTAAAAGCAGTGTAATGTAATGTGTACTGTAATCCACACATGTGCCAGGTCCTCCGGAGCAAGAGATTCTCTTTATAACCAACCTCCAGTTCGCAGATGGGTCTTCAATGAGGCATCCCCGGTGGCAGCTAAGAAAATGGGTTTTGTAATATAGACAACTGGAGGGTCTGGGGTCCCACCAGAGGAGTTGACTTCTTGGTGCCCACCATTGGAATTAATTCTTGGGACATCACCAGTGGAGTTGATTATTGGGTCCCACCAGTGGAGTTGATTCTTGGGTCCCACCAGTGGAGTTGATTCTTGGGTCCCACCAGTGTAGTTGATTCTTGGGGTTCACCAGTGGAGTTGATTCTTGGGTCCCACCAGTGGAGTTGATTCTTGGGGTTCACCAGTGGAATTGATTCTTGGGGCCCACCAGTGGAGTTGATTCTTGGGAGCCACCAGTGGAGTTGATTCTTGGGGCCCAACATTGGAATTGATTCTTGTGGCCCACAAATAGAGTTGATTCTTAAGACCAACCAGTGGAGTTGATTCTTGGGGTTTACCAGTGGAGTTGATTCTTGGGACCCACCAGTGGAGTTGATTCTTGTGGCCCACCAGTGGAGTTGATTCTTGGGACCCACCAGTGGAGTTGATTCTTGGGACCCACCCTACATGACTGCACATGCGTCTTGCTTTCTGCCTCCCTTTCTCTGCCTTTCTCCCTGAAAAGCAGCCACAGGCTTACTATTCTCAAGGGCCCACCATGGATTTCCTCTGCACCCTAGTGGGGTGGGCCGGTCTGAGACTGTTGACAACCTTTTAATGCTGTATTAAAAAAAATAATTACAGTAGCCACTGAAAGACCATTTGCAATCATTAGACTGATTTGTTTTATGATCAACCACGTAAACCGCGTCTGCTGAGCTTGTCTGACATTCAGTATGGAGCAGTAACCAGGAAGGAGAACATGAGGGTAAGAAGCCATGTGCTGAGATATTTAAGGAAGCCCCCACAGGGGATCGCTGTCATGGAGCCCATTAAGTTGTAACTAGTAGAAATCATGTTTTTCCATTTATTCCGGACTAAAGACAACTGTTTACATAGTTATAAATGATGTATAATGGGGAAAACAGAAGGAACGATTATTTAGTGCAAGAAAAATTTCAGGTTCACGATACAGGAGCTGGTGTGTGGACAGCTTGCCTTCAGATGGCTTACATATGACCCAATTCTCTTCATCAGTAATGGAGATGAAAAATGTAAAATTGTACAACTCAGGTGAAGGTGACGACCTTAGGTGAGCAAGTCATGCCGAAAATGAGGCGTTTGATAGAGATGACGGCTAGATATGTCATTGGACAATGGGAGAGTGGTTTACAGAATGAATGAGTGCGGCTGATTTACTAAAATTCTCAACCCTTCTTCTTCTCAACAGATATCACGTGCGTCGTGAGAAACACCATGGAGAAAAGATATGGTAGGCTCTGTTCACATCTGTATCATGGTTTCTATGGAGGATCTATCATAGGCTCCATTGTTTTGATAGAGAAAGGGATGTGAGCTCGTGTGTGACAATCTCTCTCAGCTGTATCGGTGACCACCATAGACTTGAAGAGAGAGAGCCATGAATATATGAGGCCACCTCGCCATCCAGTCTATGGTCACCTTCCCTGATGGAACAAGGATCACCGAAGCAATATCCAGAGGTCACCCCCAACCCTGATCTAATGGGCATCTATAGTGTTTTCTGTGGTAATGTCAGGAACATCTCAGATAAGATCACCCCTGCAATTAACCCCTTACCAACATAAGATGGTTAAGTCAGGAGTATTATGAGGATCTATATAGGGAGGGTCTCCCAGTATCAGATCATGCCCAAACAAGCTTTCTAGATAAGTTGAAATTGTCGACACTATCGGAGGAGGACTTGGGCTACCTTAATGCACCCATAGAGCCGGAGGAGTTTATGAGCACTATTAAAGGTATTCCAAATGGTAAAGCGCCGGGTCCGGACGGCATTACGGGGAGTTTTTACAAACTTTTAGGTCATGATATAGGAGAGGTACTTATCCAGGTGTTTGAGGCGATCTTAGATAAAAAGAGGGTGATGTCTTCGTCCCACACAGCCCATGTCGGAGTGTTACACAAGGAGGGTCCCGGATTGTCCTAGCTCTTATAGGCCGATTTCATTAATCAATGTCGATATTAAAATATTTTCCAACTTGATGGAAAACAGACTTGCAGCTGTGTTGCCCAAGTTAGTGGGTCACAATCAAAACGGATTCATAAAAGGACAGTCGGGGGTGGTTAATATCAGAACAGTATTAGCGGTATTGGACAGTTTAGAGGGAAAGGAGGACATAAAAGGATGCCCAGCTCTATTTGCCGTGGACGCCGAAAAGGCGTTTGATAACGTGAAATGGTCTTGGCTATATAAGGTCATGGCCAAAATGAACATACAAGGGAACTTTAGGGCTTTTACTGAAGCCATATATGACCAACCGTTGGCAAGAGTAAACACTCCTGGTTTCCTTTCAGATCCTATTCGGCTACAAAAAGGGACCCGGCAGAGGTGCCCGCTTTCCCCATTACTATTTAATATTGCACTGGAACCAGTCATTAGATACTTAACCTCTTCCGATATCTTTGAGGGAATAAAAGTGGGCAGAGAGGAGGTCAAATTATGCTGCTTTGCAGATGACATGATGCTTTTCCTGAATTCACCAAGGGATCATTTAGGCAGGGTAATTGCATTTTTGAATCAAGTGGGACCCCTTAATGGGTATAAAATCAACATTTCTAAAAGTCAGCTGCTCCTTTTAGGGGACCATGGAGGAGGGGTACAGTTAAGAGAGGAGGTTCAGGTGGTCTCTTCCTCCCTGACATATTTGGGGATAAAAATAGGAAAAAAGAACTCTTATTTATATCAACTGAACTTTAGGCCCTTGTTAGATAAGATACTAGGAGAATTGAAAAGATGGAGTGCATTGCCATTATCATTATTTGGTAGGGCGCAGCTGATAAAAATTATAAGCTTTGCTCGCTTATTATATCCCTTGCAAAATTTGCCCATTCTTCTGAAACATACGGATGTAAACAGGTTACAATCCGCATTTGTAAAATTTTTGTGGAATTCCAAGAGGCCTAGGATTTCCTATAAAAAGCTTAGTTTGTCCAAGTTGGACGGGGGTTTGAACCAACCCAACATTAGAATGTATAATTTAGCGGCGTTGGTGCGCAATGTGAGGGACTGGCTAAACGAGAGCAATAGTTTCTCTAACTTACACCTTGAACGGCAGCTAGCTTGCCCGGAGAACCTAGTGGCGCTCTTGCACACAGCGGTAAGAGATCTTCCTTCGCATGTTAAACGGAGTGTGGTTCTCAGAGACACTATTGCCACATGGAAGCATGTCAGGAAGCTGTTCACTTTACCTGTGCATCTTTCAAAATATGCTCCCATCTGGGAATTGCCCGCATTTCCGGCAGGTAGGGAAAATAAGTTTTTCGAGGAATGGAGAAGCAAAAAATATAAGATCTATAGGAGACCTAATCAATGAGAAGGACAATAGGTTCATGACGTGGCAAAAAATGAAAGAGAAATACGGTTTCAGGGAGGGACAAGTCTTCCAATTCTGGCAAGTGATGGCATTTTGTAAGTCTAAGATTAAAAATTTAGGCGGCTAGCAGAGACGCCAGGCATATTTGATGATCTGGTTAGGGGTCAGGATCGCTGTGGTTCCTTGTCCATGATTTACAGGAGATTATGTGACAGAGTGCTAGCGCCAACTAAGGATTCCTGTTTTCGTTCGTGGGAAAGGGAGTTGAGAGACTCCAAGATACAGCAAATAATCAGAGCAGGGTGGGGGAAAATTAGAGCTTCTATTATTAATGAAAATTGGAGGGAGATGTTCTTCCGCTTGGCTCACAAAGCCACTTATGCTTTTAATCTTCCGTTAAGAAATGCCCCGGCGCACTATCTCAGGGAATGTCCCAAATGTAAGCTACAGAACGCAGACCTGTTACATGGCATATGGCATTGCCCGAAGCTAAAGAAATATTGGGATGAAATTCTTTTGCTGCTTAAAGAGGTGTGGAATTGTGGAGGTGCGGAGTGATCCTAATAGCACGATCTTCCATTATATCCTTGCAAACGGGTAACAGGACGGGAGAGATTCTGCCTTAATTGAATCACAAAGGGGTACACATGTTATTACTGGTTGTAAGAAGTGTATTCTAAGACATTGGTTAAAGGAGAGTGTCCCGACAAAGGATGAACTATCCTATTGATTAAGAGATTGCTAACTATAGATAGGATTGAGGCGGAAACGAATAAGAGCTCTTTATCTGAAAGGTTCTTTAAAAAATGGAAGAGTTTTTAGTTAAACTTTTTCAGATGAGAGGTAGGGGCGCTGATGGATCACTTTCGCACTTCTGATTACTACCTCAGGGAAAAGTTGGCTGGTTCCTTGGGTAGACTAGAGGTAGGGGATGATACGGGACTAGGGAACGTCTAGGTTGACTTAGATAGGGAAGCAAGGATACAAGGGAGGAATTCCCACACTGGGTAGGTGATCTTATCATTTGAATATTCCTTGAAGAGGAAAGAGTGGTTTCATAAAATTTTGGTGCCAGAATTTTCCATTTCCGAGGTCGCGGGTGTGGGTTTGGGTAAGGGAGGGGTTTTATAGGGATTGTTTAAGATTGGCTCGATTTATTTTCTGGTGGGGATATTAGAATTATAATTAAATGGGGAAGTTTAAGTGTCAACGGAGCATTTAAAGGTTACATATTGAAATGTTATTTGCATATTGCGATGTGATTGTATGTAAAGGTTGACATTTTTCTTCTCAATAAAAATCATTGTTTAAAAAAAAAAAAGATGGGTAAGTCATGTTGTCGGTAAGAAGCTATGGAGCACACTTACTTGTGGATCTGCTCCATAGGCAGCGGGTGCCGGTTGTTATAAGGCTAAGTTCACACGGCTAATTGCAGGGCGTATATGTACGCTCCGCAATTACGGCGGGTGTTCGATGCGGGTGGGACGGCCCCATAGACTGTCATTATTTATTAGGAAAAAATGACATGTTACTAATCTCCCCGCGCGTCGTATTGTACGCCCGGGGAGAGGAGGCGTAATCCATAGTTCTCTATGAGAACTGTGGATTACCGTAATGACTGGGGCGCATTTCGCTCTTAAAAGGCCGTGTTCACACGGCTTATTCCCGATGGATTTGTGAGCCGGATTGCGCTCACAAATCCGCCGGGAATAAGGGGCGGGACGGGGCGGGGCCGGAGCGCGGCTTGGGGCGCCGCTCCCCGGCCATAGACAAAGCATTGTTTACGGGCGCGTCGCGCCGTTAAATAACTGGCAATGTCCCTTTCTCCCCCGCGGCGGATTCGCCGAGCGGGGGGAGCAGCGACGGAATCCACTGTTCTCTATGAGAGCAGTGGATTACCGTAATTACTCAGACGGATTGGCGCCGTACTGTAGCGCAAATCCGGCGCGCAGTACGGCGCCAATCCGCAGCAAAATAAGCCGTGTGAACGAGGCCTAAGAGCGCAGTAGGCGGGGAAATACGCGGCGAAATGCACCCAATTTAACCCGTGTGAACATAGCCTTACAGCTGACACCCGCCGCTATCATCAGCCGGCTGTCTAACACCTTACATGCCACAGTGATTGCAGTCACAATGTCTAAATAAATGAGAAACGGTGCTGCACACCTTTCCTTTACCCGATCACCCCTCTGTTTCGAGAACTCAGGATGCCAAGCAGTTGCCATGTAAGACGGTAGCTTAATGAAGGCTTCTGTAACTGCCATACTGCTAAGCCAACTTTGTACACCTTCCTGCACTAATATAATGTAGAAAGGTGTATAAGCGATCGAGCCCCCTAGTGGTCAGGTACCCCAGGAGGACTACTATAAAGAAAAAAAAAAGTTTTAAAAATATAAGAAATATTAACAGGTTCAACACATTCCTTCATTTCTAGATAAATAAATGAATAAAAGTTCAGCATAAACTGTATCGTTGTATCCATAAAAATCCAATCGCCATTAAAAAAAAAGTATTGATAAATTTCAGTCGTACAATAAACACCACATGTATGAAAACTGTCCAGGTCTAAAACTCACTTTGTTGCCCATAGCAACCAATCAGAGCCCATAGCAACCAATCAGAGAGCTCCTTTAATTTCATATAGTGTTCTGGAAAAATGAGAGGGGCGGTCTGATTGGTTGTTATTGGCTTTGATTGGTTGCTATGGGCTCTGATTGGTTGCTATGGGCAGCAAAGTGAATTTTAGACCTACACAGTTTTCATACATGTGGTCCAGTGTCACGGGGTCCTTACGATCAACACACAATCAACAGAGCGAAAGATGTGAGGGAAAAGCACCCAAAAAATTTATTGATGTCAAATAATACACACACTTCCCATCCACAAAACAGTCACTGCTCACAACACAGTCACAACACTGGTGCTTTGGTTATAATCCTTTGAAGTGTTTGTTGAACTAATATTGCCAGTTCGGGAGGGAGGACTAAATCTCCCTGATGGTAGAGGGTATAATCTGGCATGCCTGGCGCGACACATGCTTGATTGGATTGAAGGTCGCTCCCGCTTCTCAAACTGGGAATTAGAGAGGGAACTAGCATCCACAAGCTCTGTTCCACACTAGACATCCCAAGCTCCCCCCCCTTGCTTAAGTTGTCCCCATTGATCAGCGACACGATTTTGGTATGGAAGGAGCTGAGGAAACACTTAGGCCTTTCCTTCGCTCTTTCCAAATATATGCCCATTTGGGATCACCCTGAGTTTCCCCTGGGTAGGAGCAACCCGATGTTTCGGAGATGGAGAGAGCGGGGTTTAGCTACCGTGGGGCAGTTGATGCTCCCGCCAGTCACAGTGGGTGAGACCTTTGAGATGTTGGAAGTTCTCGTTTTTTTAAAAATTTTCCCCCCCCCTTTTTTTAAAAAAAAAAAATTTTCCCCGGGCCCTTTATCCCCCCCTTTTTTTTTAAAAAAATTTTTCCCCCAAAACCCGGGTTTTTTTTTCCCCCCCCTTTTCCCCCCCCCCCCCCCCCCGGGCCCCTTTTTTTTTTTGGGGGGGCCCCCCCCTTTAACCCCAGGGCCGGATTTTCCGGGGGGGAAAAAAAATTTTTTTTTTTTTTGGGGGGCCCCAATTTCCCGGGGGCCCCTTTTTCCCCCCCCCAAAAAAAAACCCCCCAAAAAAAATTAAATTTTTCCCCCCTTTTTTTAAAAAAATTAACCCCTTTTTTTCCCCCCTTTTTGGGGAAAAAAATTTTTGGGTTTTGAAAAAAATTTTTTTCCCCCTTTTTTTTTTTTAAAAAAAGGGTTTTGGGGGGAAAAAAAATTTTTTTGGGGCCCCCCCCAAAAAAAGGGGGGAGGGGGGGGGGGCCCCCCCCCAAAAAAAAAAACCCCCCCCCCTTTTAAAAACCCCCCCCAAAAAATTTTTTTTTTTAAACCCCTTTTTTTTTTAAAAATTTGGGGCCCTTTGGGGGGGAAAAGGGGGGTTTTGGGAAAAAAATTTTTTTTTTTGGGGGGGGGGGGGGGTTTTTTTGGCCCCAAAAAAAGGGGGGTTTTTTGGGGGGTTTTTTAAAATTTTTTTTTTGGGGTTTTTTGGGCCCCAAAACCTTTTTTTTAAAAAAAGGGGAAAAAGGAAAAAAAACCCAAGGGGGTTTTTTTTTTTCCCCCCCGGGGGGCCCCGGGGTTTTTTAAGGGAAAAAAAGGGGGGGAAACGGGGTTGGGGAAAATTATTGGGGGGGGGGGGGGGTTTTGTTTTCCCCCCCGGGGGGGGCCCCCCCTTTTTAAAAAAAAGGGGCCCCCCCCCCCTTTTTAAAATTTTTTTTAAATTTTTAAAAATTTTTTTAAAACCCCCCCCCCCCCCCAAAAAATTTTTTTTCCCAAAAATTTTTTCCCCCCCCAAAAAAAACCCGGGTTTAAAAAACCCCCCCCCTTTTAAACCCCCCAAAAATTTTTTCCCGGGGGGGGGGAAAAAAACCCCTTTGGGGGGTTTTTTTTTTTCCCCCCCTTAAGGGGAGGGGAGGGGGGGGGAAAAAAACCCCCCCCCCAAATTTTTCCCCCTTTTGGGCGGGAAAAGAAAAATTTTTTTTGGGGCCCCCCCCCCCCCCCAAAAAAAAAAAAGGGGGACCCCCCCCCAAAAAAAAACCAAAGGGCCCCCAAAAAACCCCCGGGGGGGGGGGAAAAATGGTTTTAAAGGGGAAAAAACCTCATGCAGGTGTTCAAGGGACACGGGATGGGAAATGCAAAGAGGGGGTCTGTGGTACATTGGGAAGATTGCAGGGGTGAATACTGCAGACTCCCTGAAAACAACGTAAATAGTAACAAAAACTCAGGAGAGGAAAGGGAAAAGGGGAATTTCGCATTTGTTAAAAAGGTTTTTTTTGTTTTCTTTTTAATTTTGCTTTCATTTTTTTTTGCTGAAAGTCTTATTTCTCTGTATGTGATGTTTTCAAAACCCCAGGACATGGCCTTGAGACTTTTTGCTCTCATGATACGAAAATTGTAAACTTTTAAGAGATTCTAGTTGTTATTTGAAAATGGAAAAAAAAATGGTTAAAAAAAAAAAAGAAAATGTTTGTTGCAGCTAAAAAGTCCCCCAACAAGTCCCTTTTTCTTTCCCCTCAAGGGGAAAGACTCTCCCACTCCTCGGTTCCCTGGTTCCTGGCTCTGGTGCGCAACTCAGATACCGGCTGGTTTCTTATTCAGATCTCACAGATATAACTTATGGTCTCAGGTTTCTTGTCGCAATTTGAAAATCCTGCCTGGCACCCTTTTTTCTTTTTTCAACTATCTACTAACTCACTACTGCCCCAAACCCCCTAAGGCCCTTGGTCCTTTCACAGCACAGGGGTTAAAGGTCGGAAATTTTTTAAACGGTTTCAGTATTTAACCCCTTTAAACCGGGGAAAGCCCGAAAAGTAGTTTTAAAGCCCGAATTTTTTTTTTTTGTTTTGGCCCCCTTTTTTTTAAACAGTTGGAAAATTTTTTTTTTTTTCAATTTTTGCCAAATTTTATGAGGCTCCTTTTTTCGAGACAAAATTTTTACTTTATGGGGGGAAAAGTTTAAGTACACTTATAAAAAAATTGCAGGATTTTTTTTTTTTTTTAAAAGTAGTTTTTTTTAATTTTTTTTTTTTTCAAAATTCACCCTTTCACACTTAAAAAACTTGTTAGATTTAAATTTTTCCCGGTTTTTTACGGGGTGTTTGGGTTCCAAATTTTGTTTTTTTGGTTTTTTGTGCGTGTAATTTTTTTGTAAAAATTTTTTTTTAAATATTTATTTTTATTTTTTTTTTTCTTTTTTTTAAATTTTTTTTTATGGGGTTTTTTTTTACTTTTTTTTTTAATCCATGAAGGGAGAACTGTTTTTAAAAATTTTTTTTTAAAAAAAATTTTTTTTTCACTTTGTTAAATTTTTAGATATTTTATTTTTGGGTAATACATGGGTTAAACTGTGTCAGTTTGGGCAAGGGATTGATTTGGACAGCACACAGTCCCGTCCTAATCCCTGGCTTCAACCGACAGCTTGGGGCCACGTGGGCCCCCCAGGGCTGATTGGGGCAGCCGGTCCCTGAGTCTGTGGGTCAAGGGCGTTCCAATCACCGCCCGGCGGGGGAAAACCCTTTGTTGTGTGCGGAAAAGCACCGGGGAAAATCAAAGGGTTAAAGAATCGGGTTCCCGGAGGTTTCCCCCGCTCCCCCGGGGTCCCTTGAAAGGAGTTGCTCGGGATCAGGGCTGTGTATTTACAGCCCGCCCCAGCACTTGGCGGCCCCGGACCGCAAACCCCGATGTCTGCAGCGACTTTCAAAAGACGTCGCTCCCCAGAGAGAAAAAATAAAAACCCCAAAGTAAAAGGAGGGTTTGGGCCCCGGTCTTTTTAAGGGGTTTTAAAAATCCGAAAAAATCGGGATTTTAAGGGGCTTGTTCACACGGGGGTTTTGACTCGTACTAAAAGCGTTTGTAGACCGTTTTGGGTTTGACCGACAGAGGGCCCCCAAAAGAAAAGTTTTAAAACAATAATTTGGGGAATTTATAAATGCTGTCTATGACGAAAAACACAGGGGCTTTAAAGAGGGAGAAAACCCCGTTGGTGTTTCAAAAGCGCGCTGGGTCCGTCTGAAAAAAATTTGGACATGCAATTTTTTCCCAAGATGAACCCGGACGGCGCTTTTTTGGGGCCGCGCGGGGGATTTCTCATTTGAACGCCCCCTGGGGTGTTCAGCACGGTTTTTGGTCGTATTTTCAGTGGATTCAGGGGCGCATGTATGAACGGGATTTGCCGGGTTTTCTGGCGTAAAATTCCCCCTCCCCGGGTCCCGAACCCCGCTGTCCCTGAAGGGGGCGCAGGGGGGGTTGTTTCTGGGGCGGGACGGGGCGCTTTTGAAAACCCCGGGAGGCTTGTACAAATCGCGGGTCTGAAAGTGGGCGCATTGCGGCGCAGGCAGCGCTGGGCCCTCCAACAGGCAGACTAGTTGATTCGGTCTAAAGGGCCCGGCGGGGCGAAGTGCAGGAGATCTTTAACATGAGGGAAAACATAGAGATCGCAAAAAAAAATCTCGGCTTCAGCCCCGTGGGCGGGGTAGATTCCCCCCCAAAAAAAGCTTTTATTAGGTGTAAAAAAATTATCAGAAAAAGAGTAAAAACTTTCCCTTTAATAAAAAAATAAAAAATAAACATTTTCCCAAAAATCTAGAAGGCGCAACATCGGGAAATTTAGGATCGTGGAAATTCCCGGGAAAAATACAGAAATTAAATTCTGAAGCGTTTCATTGGTCGGCAAAAACCACCCAATCAGAATGGAGGACGTGCCCCCTTTTAAAACCTTGGAGAATTTTTTGCCTCAAATTAAAAAGGCGGGACAGTTCAAAATACAGTAAAAATGCAGAAAGGCTGTTGGTTGAGTTAGCGGGGGGTTGGCAAATTTGCCCAAATAAAATAGGAGGCAGGGACCCATTAAAAAGCTATGGAGAATTATTGACCAATCAAATTCAAAGGCGGGACAGTTCAAAATACAGTAAAAAGGCATAATATATGAAAAAAAAAATATTAATTCAATAAATTCATTTTTATTTCTTTATTTTCGTTAGCCAATGATCTAGTAGGGGTTAACGAAAATAAAAAAATAAAAATGATTCTTCCCCCAACCAATCACAGTACTAGAATATTTCCCATAGACAGTAAAACTTTTAGGGGGCCCCTTTTATTGCGCCTTCTTGCTCCACTAAAATAGACGCACTCCATTGTTGGTGGATTCTTTTTTGCCCCTTGGGGGTCAACCAATCAGCTTTTTCTCATTTTCGGTTTTTGAATGTCCCGCCTTTGATTTTTTGGTCAATACTTCTCCATAGGTTTTTAATGGTTCATGTCGTCCTATTTGATTGGTTTGGTTTCTGCCGACAATCAGAAGAGCTTAAAAAAATTTAATTACTGTATTTCCCGGCAATTCTTTATCGCAATTTTTGATGTAGCGCCGGTTGGCGACAAAAGATTGTTTGGGATTTTAACTATTTTGTTTATAGAAAGGGTTTAGCTTTTTTCGATAATATTTTTCACCTAAAAAAAATGTTTTTTTAATTTTATACTCCTTGCCCCACGGCGCTGAGCTCGAGATTTCATTGCCCCGATCTGGCCATAGACTACAATGGGGACAAAGTGCTGCGCTTGATTGGCCGAGTGCCAAGCCCCCGCTGGTCAACCAATAGCTTTTTCTGCATTTTTACTGATTTTGAAAATGTCCCACTTTTGAATTTTATTGGTTAATACTTTCCATAGGTTTTTTTGGTTTACTGTGTCCTATTCGTTGGTGGTTTTGGACCAAAGAGATTAGTTACAGAAATTTTAATTTTCGTATTTCCCCGGGAATTTTCAATATCCAAATTCCTATGTTTCCCGTTCTGATTTTTGGGAAAGTGATTTCATTTTTTTTATTTTTTTTTAGAAAGGTTTAAACCCTTTTTGGAATGTTTTAATAATTAAAGGGGATTTTTTTTTTTCATACTCCCTGCCGCGGGCATCTTTAAAGATTTTCGCTGTTTCCAGCCCGTCCCGAATCGGAAACATGTGAGGCGGTCCCGCAATGCCCTTTCCCCATGGTTGCCCGCCTGGCCTAGTCCCCCCACTGGCCCCACACATGGCGAGGCGCGGTGGACTTTTTTCCCCCCCATGTATGAGGGTCCCTCCCCGGAAGCGAAAATGAGGGCAGTCCCCCTGCGCCCAAATCCCGCAATGCGCCTCACACACTGGCGAGGGGGGGACTTTACACCCCATTATGAGGCACCCCGGCACCCAAAATGGGCACAAATTTGCCGGAAAACTGGGGGAAAAAGTGCGCTCCCGAGGGGGGAGTCATACATGTCGCCCCCAGTGTTTAAATTCCCATGTAAACCTGTGTCCCAAAAAGACAGCAAAAAAAAAAACTGTGCGTAGTCATACAGGTCTTTGGGGAAAAAAAATAAAATATGCAAACAAAAATCAGTCCTCCCGCGGGCAGTTTAGCTCACAGCCCCCCTTTGGGGGGCATGTTTTTTCCTTCAATTTTACATGTGCCCCGTCCTCCCAATCAACATAAACAACTACTGTACTAGTGCATCTCAAAAAATTAAAATATCATTGAAAATGAAAGGGGTTCTCCCCATTTGTTCAAAATTTTATTCTATAAAAACCTTTTCTTCATACTGTAATATCAATACAATATTGAATTTTTTTTTTTACTTAAATTTTTGGAACAATTATCTTTTCATGATATTTCTTTTTTGAGATGCATGCCCTTTTGCTTCAAGCGGCGTACCCTTTTCATTTAATGCCCCACATATGACCCTTCCCTTTGGGGGTTGTGTAACAACTCACGGCCCAATAGAAAGGGTTTGGACCCCAGTTGACGCAAACACTCTATAAATATCCCGTTTCTGAATTCCAAAATTTTTGACGTGGGTGGTACACAGTTTACTAAAAGGGGGTCGCTTGACTCACAAGTTCTGGGGTCAGGCCCTTGCTCTGTCTCTGCTCAGCTCCATTCTGTGCTATTTTTATGCCTGACCTTGTTTCCAGGAGAGCTTGTGCAGATTTGCTGTTAAATCTGAAAGACTTTGCTGCCATCTAGTGAGCAGAATGTAGATTGCACAGATCACATCCTCGACTGGTTCAAGTTTGCAAATTTAAGCACAAATGTTTTGTTTTTCTTAGGATGCAAATTAAAATGCAGCAATGTAAAAAAATTATTGAAATTTAGTAAGAAATAAGTACGTTACTGCAGGGATCTGTGCAATGTCACATCATCAATTTAATCTGTCATAGCACAACCCCTGGTGATAATGAGGAGTAATTAAAGGGGGATCCCAATCTAAAACATGTATGGCATACCTACAGGATATGCTATAAATGTGTAATAGGTGCGGGTCCTACCTCTGGGGCCCACACCTATATTGAGAATGGCCAAAAACTCCATGCGCTGGCTGCGCATGCGCGGATCTCTCACTGCAGAACAGAAAGGTGGCTGCGCATGCGCGGGTCTCCCTGTTCTGTTCTGTTTGAATTCCGAGTACAGCTAAACCAGTGTGTTCCGCTGAATTCAGAACTCTTATTGAAATGATTGGAAAGTGCCACACATGCCTGGCCACCTCTCAAGATATTGATGACATATAGATAGGACGTACTTCGAAATTTACAATGAAGAACAGAGATTTCTTCCATTTTCTTACTATTGCACCAACATTGTCTCCTTCCACCGCTCTTACTTATGGTTTTGTGCCCATTCCAGTTTGTGAAGGGCTAAAGGATTTGTCCTGACATCCTTAGAAAATCTTTGCCCTGTTGTAGATGTTAGGTCTGATGATTTATTTTAGCTATGGCAGGTCTTTTATAAAAGGTGACTTTGAAGACAGTTGTTTTTATGCAGGTAAAGGTTTAGGGGCATCTAACTGATCTGTAGGAGCCCGAATCTTAATTTTGGTAGGCGTCAAAACTTATTTCTCCAGCAAAATGGGAAATAAATTTAAAATTATACAAAGTGATTTTCTGGATTTTATTTTGGATATTCTATTTCTCAATTTTTAAAATTAACCAACCCTTAAAATTAGTGTCCGTCTTTGTCAGTGGGTAAATTTCACAACAGCAAGGGGGGGAAATAATTATTTTCTTCACTGTATATATCTGATAATGAACTGTAGGCTAAAATAAGTGGATTTTGAAAGGTATCCAAAAATTGTTACAACTAGTAGTATAGTAAATACTACACTATGCACTGGTAATTTTTCAATATTAGCAATATATGTGTAGTACTTCCTCCTCCCTGAGACTGTTCATTAAACCAGCAACTGCAGAGACAGTATTCTATTTCTGATACACAGTCGAGTCACATTATTTTGACCACAAGCTTTTTTCCAGAGTAACCCCCTTGTGCAGCACGGACAGCAGCGAGATGTACTGGGAGTGACTCAATAAGGTCCTGGTAGTTTGTTCCAGGTATTTGGACCCATGCTGACTTCACCCCAAGTCTGGAGAAACAAAAAGAGGTCCCCAAATTGGAGGGTCCCATAAGAGCCAAACCCCTAGGGGCTCCCAAGCTTGGAGGGCCCTAGAACCACAACCTTTAGGGGCTCCCTTGTGGAGGGCCTTTTAAAACCAAAACAAACATAGGGGCTACATCTGCTGGAGGGTTATAGAGAAACCCCAATCGGGGGCCCCAATCTGTGGAGGGCCATAAAAAACCAAAAAAAATTTCCAGGGGTCCCATTTGGAACCTAAGCCAAAACCACCTTAGGGGCCCCCCTGTAAATGGGTAAACAAAAAAGGGGGAAAAAATTATTTTTCCTGTTTTTCCAAAATGTTTAAAAGGTAAATTGATTGTTTTAAAGGGGATTCCGTTCCCCAGGGAAGTAATCCAGCTGTTTGGATTCTTTTGCAAAAAGGTTTTCATCCCGGGGGTGGTTCTCCACAGGGAGAGGCCCAGAAATGCCACAAAAACATTCCCCAACCTAACATACCACAAGCTGGTTCTTCCACATGGTTTGGGTTTTGTTCCAAATTTTTCCACCCCATCCATCTGTTTCAAAGGGAGAAAACATAACCACGGAGAAGAAAAACCCCCAAAAAGGGGGTCCCCGTGCGGTCAAAAAAAACCTTTTCTTCCTTGCAGCTTTTAGAAACTTCAGGGGAAGTCTGCTCCAGGGGCCCAACCCCCAGTAAAGTTATGAGGTGCAGTTATAGCGGCGGTCCGGGGGCCCCCAACACATAAGGTTTAAAGAGGTGCATTTATCGGCGCTCCGGTCCCCATTTCACAGTGGGGTTAGAAAAAGGGCGTTAGCTGGCTTCCCCCGGGGGCCCCCTACACGTGGGGTTTTAGAGAGGTGCAAAGTTTTTGGGCGTTTCCAGGGCCCCCAAACAGTAAGGTTATAAAAGGGCGATTGGCTGTCCGGGCCCAAACAAGTAAGGGTAAGGTGCAGTTTGCTGGTGCTCCAGGGCCCAACACGTAGGTTGTAGATGCAGTTATAGCTGGTGCTCCAGGGCCCATACACAAATTAGTGAGTGCGTTTTTTGCGGCTGCTAGGGCCCCCAAATCACGTAAGGAGTAGAGGGTGAAAATTTTAGCGGCTTTGTCGGGCCCCTCACAGTGGTTAGAAGGTCATTTATCGGTTTCCCCAGGGCCCCATCACAAAAGGTTATAGGGGTGCATTTTTAAAGCTGGCTGCTCCGGGGCCCCTAACAGAAAGGTTTAGTAAGGTGGTTATAGCTGGCTGCTCCAGGGCCCCATACACAGTAAGGTTAGTAGAGGTGCAGTTATAGCTGGCTGCTCCAGGGCCCCATAAATAGTAGGGTTCATTGTTGTGTTAGACACGCGTCTAGATTCCCCCAGGGTCAATTTGGCAGTGAGCTCCACCCCTGTAGAGCGTCACTCTACCCTCACGCACATTCGTAGCTGACGTCTCACATTTCTGCAGTTTCCACACCGCTTATTTACAGTGGGGCCATTTGTCCACGCACCACAGCAGCAGACAAAGCTCACAAACGCATTTTTTCAGAAATACCCCCCCCCTTACCGGAGCCAAAAAATCCCCCTTTTTGCACCTCTGATAAATTGTCCCTTATAACCATGACAGCAACGAGGGACATGTGTGCAGACAGCCTATCACTCCTTCTATACTCACCAAGCCAGCGCACCACACGTGACTTCCTTCATGAGCTAAGTGCTACCGACGTCAGAAGTACAAAGTGGTCATAATAATATGACTCGGTTGTGTATAAATAAATATAATACAGGACTTTCATACATTTCTACAATGTAGTTGTTTGGGGAATATAGCCGCAGGATCAGTGCAGCATTGCAGCAAGGCTAAAAACCAATAAGGGGCCCCTGTAATTGAGGCAGAACTCTTTGAAGGATTTAGCAGTTTATGAGGAGCATGCAGCACAGAGCATAAGATGTTCATGTAGAGGAATCAATGTACAGCAGCAAAATTCCTTAACCATCTGTAATGACAAAATATAACTGTAATTAAAGGGGTGTTCTCACCATGCTCTTTCACAGAGCCGGCTCTTCACTGCCAGCTTGAAGCTCACCCTTTCTGTGTAGTCTGTGGGTGGTTCTACAGCAGTGACTTACACTTCAGCTCTGCTATTCCTAGCTGAACCTGGTAGAGGTTGATTGGTGATGGACTGAGGCCTGAGGTCCTGTTCATTATGGAAATATATTAAGCTATGAGTGTGACTTGGAGGCCGGACCCTCCTTCTATTATTGTAGCCACAGGTGCCGCGGGGGCCCCTGTGAAGGCCTACAAGCTGTGTGGGGGCCCCTGTGAAGGCCTACAAGCTGTGTGGGGGCCCCTGTGAAGGCCTACAAGCTGTGTGGGGGCCCCTGTGAAGGCCTACAAGCTGTGTGGGGGCCCCTGTGAAGGTCTCCGAGCTGTGAGTGGGTCCCTGTGAAGGCCTACAAGCTGTGTGGGGGCCCCTGTGAAGGCCTACAAGCTGAGTGGGGGCCCCTGTGAAGGCCTACAAGCTGTGTGGGGGCCCCTGTGAAGGCCTAGAAGCTGTGTGGGGGCCCCTGTGAAGGCCTACAAGCTGTGTGGGGGCCCCTGTGAAGGCCTACAAGCTGTGTGGGGACCCCTGTGAAGATCCCCAAGCTGTGTGTGGGTCCCTATGAAGGCCTACAAGCTGTGTGGGGGCCTCCTGTGAAGGCCCTACAAGCTGGTGGGGCCCTGTGAAGGCCCAACTGTGTGGGGTCCCCCTTTAAAAGGTTTCCAAGCAGTGTGGGGGTCCCCGTGAAGGTCCTCCGCTGTGGGGGGGGGGGGGGGGTGGGGCCCCCATCCCACCATACTTATGGGGCCCCCTTAATAACCCCAAGCCGGGGGGCCCCCGTGAAGGCCCAAACTGTGTGGGGGCCCTTAAAGGCCTACAAACTGAGTGGGGGCCCCTGTGAGATCCCAAGCTTGGTGGGTCTCTGTAAGGTTCCGAGCTGTGTGTGGGTCCCTGTGAAGGTCTCCGATGTGGGGGGGGGGGGGGGGGGGGGCACTATCTACCCACTTACTTATGGGGGACCCACTATCTACCTACCTACGGGGGGCCCAATATCTACCTACCTACTGACAGGGAGGCCCACTATCTGCCTACATAACTACCAGGGCATCAGGGGGGTAATTATTACCATTTTTTGGCACTAGGGCGGGGGAGTTTGTGGATGGGGAGTTTGGACATGGGGGGGGGGGGTGGGGCGGAGTTGCACAGAAGGAGGTAGGGCGTGAGTGAGGTGTCGGCGTCGGACTGTGCCCCAGAAACTTCGATGTGTGTGGGTTTTCCCTTTCCCTGGTGCACAATTGAGGTTGGCAGTGGGATCTAATTCTCTGTCTCCTTTATTGTGTGTCCTTGATATTCTCTCCTTTTTGCCTCCATTCCATGACAATCAGTTTCATAGTAACGTCCATGTAGTAAGTCTCACATTAGTCCCTAAAGTGCCAGCTTTATAATAAAGCTCATAATGCCAGGATCCCAGCAGCCACCATAGGGCCAGCCTGATAGTAATCTCCATAATGTCAGACTCACAGTAGATCCTATAGTTCCAGCCTTATAATAATGTCTACAGTGCCAGACTCGTAGCAATCCCCATAGTGCCAACCTAATTGGGTAATGTCCCAACCCAATGTAAAAAGGAACTCAAAAACATAGTCCCCATATTTAATTTCCGTAGCCTTTAAGTAATACCCATAATGCTAAACTCACAGTAGATCCCATAGTGCAGCCTCATAGTAATACCCATAATGCTAAAATTACAGTAGATGGATGCCTTTATTATAGATGGTACAATCGGAGGATGCCCGAGCACCAGGACCTCTACATTACTGGTCAGATGTGTTGGGACAACTCAGGGATCAGCACAGATGAACGCCATAGCTGCAAAGTAGTGTCCCCTGCAGTAAGTGCAGGGTGCTGACACATGGGCCGGGCTCACCTCAACAAGGGGGCCGTCCTCACTACCCTTCAAATGAATTAAAATAATTGTTTTTGTCTGCTCTTCTTGAAGTTACTGCTAGAATATCAGTGTGACCTCAGTGTCAGATGTTATTCTATGGGGAGAAGTCTCTCGCTGGGTCTGACTACAAATAAAGTCTCACCGGGAAATCTCGCATTTCATGTGTAATTATCGTACCACTGAGGCTTTTTATGACGGATCCAGACAGCTACAGGAGATCAAATGAAGTAGATAAAGCAAAGCTCAGCAGAAATTAGTCAGACGCATGGAGACTCCTTGATGTTTGGGTGTAATCGAAGGATCTACCTGTGGACACTTCAAAAAAGGACTTCATCACTTAGAATGGGGTCATCTGTTGTGCCCAAAATACAGACTATATTTAAGGATGTTTTCTAACTTTTAACATTCATGGAATTGCTGTCAATGTATGGCCGTGGGGTCACAACAAAAAGGTGACGTTTTTCCAGTGACGGTAACATATCCAAGTGCAGAATGGTGTGATCACTCTGCCAATATAATGTCACCCTGCAGCTAATTAGGAGGTACCAGTGGACTCTTGTAAGCAGTGTCAAACTGGAATGCCTGGGAGCCACCAGTGAAGTTTATTCTTGGGCCAACCAGTGAAGTTGATTCTTGGGGCCCCACCAGTGAAGTTGATACTTGGGGCCTCACCAGTGGAGTTGATACTTAAGGCCCACCAGTGGAGATGATTCTTGGAGCCCACCCTACAGCTACATGACACAACATATTAAACATACCTATCTTTATTTGTCTTTCTCCCAATATTACCGCTGTACAGTGACCATATAGTGGTAATTATCAATGTACACAGGCTCTACAGACTGTATATAAGCTCCATATAATGGTAGTTACCTGTGTACACAGGCTCTGCAGACGATAAATTACCTCCATACAGTGACCAAATATTGGTAGTTACCAGTGTACACAGGCTCTGCAGACTGTATATTACCGCCACACAGTGACCATATAGTGGTAATTACCAGTGTACACGCTCTGCAGACTGTATATTACCGCCGTACAGTAACCATATAGTGGTAGTTACCAGTGTACTCAGGTTCTGCGGGGACTGTATTTTTAACCTCCATACAGACCATATGTGGTATTCCAGTTTAACGCTCTCGCTGTATTTTACCCCCATACAGTGCCCAAATTGTGGTAGTTACCAGTGTACTCGGCTCTACAGGACTGTATATTACCTCCATATAATGACCATATAGTGGTAGTCACCAGTGTACACAGGCTCTACAGACTGTATATAACCTCCATACAGTGACCAAATAGTGGTAGTTACCAGTGTACTCAGGCTCTGCAGACTGTATATTACCACAATATAGTGACAAAAATTTTATTACCAGGGTCCACTCCAGAAAAAACCACTATCCCAATGGGGATTACCAAAAACCAGGCCTGAAAGAATTTTAAATGAAACAGTCATTACAGCATGCCCACAATTCGTTTTCCTTATGGGGTCTTTCAATTCCCTTTTTTGCCCGACCCCAGATACCCCCCGCCACCACTCCCCTGAAAGTAACCAAAAAAAAAATCCTCCCCTTTTAGCATCTCCCTATGTCCCCCACCATTGTACAAACTTCCCATGGGTGGGAGAGCGGGTACAGGCCAAAGCTTAGAGGCACATGCTAGGGAGGTTGGGAGGAACAGAGGAAAAACTCCCTGGAGATTGTGCTATGACTATGGTCTGTACCCCTTCGAATCATATCACCAGGTAGATAGGGGCTTCAGCTGAGAAGATAGACAGGGGCCCCAAGGAGGTGGGTAGAAGGAAACGGGCAAGGCCCAGATGGGTAGGTAGGCCCCAGCTGGCTATGTATATCCCTGTTAGCTAAGTTGGTAGGCCCTAAGTAGGTTTATAGGCTCCAGATAGGTAGGTTGATAGTACCCAGGTAGGTAGGCACCAATTAGGCCCAGGTAGGTAGGTAAAAGCAGAATGTAAAACAATAATAATTGGGGTTT